>JAJIBD010027622.1:0-30981 GCA_021461705.1 Cryptotis parvus | reverse complement strand
TTGCAGCACCCATCCCGCCACCAGTGCCCATCTCCTACCACCAACGTCCCCGGTTTCCCCCCCCTCCCCAGCCCTGCTCCATGGCAGGTTCTTGATTTCTTTCCATTTCTCTCTCTTTCTCTTTTCCTTCCCCTCCAGACTATGGATTACAGAACATACATTAAAGGGTTGTCATGTGTATCTTTTTGCCTCTATTTAATATTCAGTTCTAGGTTGGTATTAGTACCCTCAACAATTGTTAGCACACTGTTCCATTTCTGTCTTACCTAGCCTCTGAATCCCACACGTTTGTGATAATTTCCACCTTTGACAGGACCTCCTGATATATGTTTCACTTGATCTTGGATATTGGTATCATATTATGTACCTATATATTTATGTTATGCAGATAAATGCAGTCATTCTGTATCTGTCTCTCTCCTTCTGGCCAATTTCGCTCCAACATAATCTTCTCCATGTCCATCCATTTGTAGGCAAATTTTATAACTTCATTTTTCCTAACAGCTGCATAGTATTCCATTGTGTAGATGTACCAAAGCTTTTTTATCCAGTCATCGATTTTCGGGCACTCTGGTTGCTTCCAGATTCTGGCTATTGTGAATAATGCTGCTATTAACATAAGAGTAGGGATGGTGTTTCCTCTGCGTATTTTTGGTTTCCCAGAGTAGATTCCCAGGAGTGGTATGGCTGGTTCAAATGGGAAATCAATTTCTAGTCTTTGGAGGAATGTCCATATTGTTTTCCAGAAAGGCTGTACTAGCCGGGCATTCCCACCAACAATGGATGAGTGTCCCCCTTTTCCCCACATCCACGCCAGCACTTGTTGTTCTTGCTTTATTGAGTATGATCCAGTCTCTGTGGTGTAAAGTGGTATCTCATTGTTGTTTTGATTTGCATCTCTCTGATGATTAGTGATGATGAACATTTTTTCATATGTTTTTTTGCCATTCGAATTTCTTCCTTGCTGAAGTTTCTGTTCATTTCTTCTCCCCATTTTTTTGATGGGGTTGTTTGTTTTCTTCTTGTAAAGTTCTACCAGTGCCTGATATATCCTGGATATTAACCCCTTATCAGATGGGTATTGGGTGAATATTCTTTCCCATTCTGTGGACTGCTTTTGTATCTTAGTCACTGTTTCTTTTGAGGTGCAGAAGCTTTTTAGTTTCATGTAGTCCCATATGTTTATCTTTTCTTCTAGTTGCTTTGTTAGTGATGTTTCATCTTTGAAGATGCCTTTAGCTTCAATGTCATGGAGGGTTTTTCCTATATTTTCTTCAATGTACTTTATGGATTCAAGTCTGATATTGAGATCTTTAATCCATTTTGACCTGATTTTTGTGCATGGTGTTAGACACAGGTCCAAATTCATTCTTTTACATGTCGCTGCCCAGTTTTCCCAACACCACTTATTGAAGAGGCTTTCTTTACTCCATTTTAGACTCCTTGCACCTTTATCAAAGATTAAATGATCATGTGTTTGAGGTTGGGTTACAGGATACTCAATTCTATTCCATAGGTCCACGGGTCTGTTTTTATTCCAATACCATGCTGTTTTAATTACTACTGCCTTGTAGTACAGTTTGAAGTTGGGTAAGGTGATGCCTCCCATCTTCTTTTTCCCGAGGATTGCTTTAGCTATCCTTGGGGGTTTATCGTTCCATACAAATTTCAGGATTGTTTGGTCAATTTCTTTGAAGAATGTCATGGGTATCCTTATAGGGATTGCATTGAATCTGTACAGAGCTCTAGGGAGTATTACCAATTTGACAATGTTGATTCTCCCCATCCATGAGCAGGGAATATGTTTCCATTTCCTTGTGTCCTCTTTTATCTCTTGGAGCAGTGTCTTGTAGTTTTCTTTATACAGGTCCTTTACACACTTGGGTAAGTTGATTCCTAGGTATTTGATTTTCTGTGGCACAATTGTGAATGGAATTGTTTCCCTTAATATCCCTTTCTTCTCTTTCGTTATTTGTATATAGGAAAGCCACCGACTTTTGGGTGTTGATTTTGTATCCTGCCACTCTACTATATGTGTCTATTGTTTCTAGGAGTTTTTTGGTAGAGAGTTTAGGGTTCTCTAGGTATAATATCATGTCATCTGCAAATAATGATAGCTTGACTTCTTCCTTGCCTATCTGGATGCCCTTGATGTCCTTTTTCTTCTCTGATTGCTATGGCAAGTACTTTCAGTACTATGTTGAATAAAAGAGGTGAGAGTGGGCAACCTTGTCTTGTCCCTGATCTCAGGGGGAAGGCTTTCAACTTTTCCCCATTGAGAATGATGCTCGCTGTGGGCTTTTGGTAGATGGCTGTAACTATCTTGAGGAAAGTCCCTTCAATTCCCATTTTCTGGAGGGTTTTAATCATGAACGGGTGCTGGATCTTGTCAAATGCTTTCTCTGCGTCTATTGATAGGATCATATGGTTTTTATTTTTTTCTTATTGATATGATGTATTATGTTGATTGACTTGCGAATGTTGAACCATCCTTGCATACCCGGGATGAATCCTACTTGGTCATGATGTATAATCTTCTTGATGAGTCTTTGGATTCTGTTGGCTAGTATTTTGTTGAAGATCTTAGCATCCGTGTTCATCAGGGATATTGGTCTGTAGTTTTCTTTCTTTGTGTTGTCTCTCCCTGCTTTGGGTATCAGGGTGATATGTGCCTCGTAAAAGCTGTTTGGGGAGTGTTTCTGTTTCTTCTATTTCCTGGAAGAGCTTGAACAGGACAGGCAGTAGGTCCTCCTTAAAGGTTTGCTAGAATTCACTAGGGAATCCGTCTGGACCTGGGCTTTTGTGTTTGGGAAGACTTTTAATTACTGTTTCTATTTCCTCGATGGTGATAGGCTTATTCAGGTATTGGAGGTCTTCTTGTTTCAGCCGAGGGAGGTTATAGGACTTCAGGAATTGATCCATTTCTTCTAGATTCTCATGTTTCACGGCATACAGGCTTTCAAAGTAATCTCTGATGAACTTTTGGATTTCTGTGGTTTCTGTTGTGATGTCACCCTTTATATTTCTGATTCTGTTTATTTGGGTTCTCTCTTTCCCTGTTCTTACAAGTCTTGCCAATGGTTTGTCAATCTTGTTTAACTTTTCAAAAAACCAGCTCTTGGTTTCATTAATCTTTTGGATTGTTTTTTTTGGTTTCCAACTCATTGATTTCCTCTCTCAGTTTTATTATTTCCTTTTTTTCTGCCTGGGTTGGGCTCCTTTTTGTTGGTCTTTTTCTAATGTCTTCAGCTGTGTATTCAGGTTAATTATGTGGGCCCGTTCTTGTTTCCCTGATGTATGCTTGCAGAGCTATAAACTTCCCTCTTAACATGGCTTTTGCCGTGTCCCACAAGTTCTTATATTTGGTGTCTTCATTTTCATTTGTTTCAGAAATCTTTGGATTTCCTGTTTGATTTCTTCTATGACCCATTTGTTGTTCAGGAGTGAGCTGTTCAGTTTCCAGGTGTTTGGTTTGACTCCCTGTTTCTGTGTATGGTTAACTTCCATTTTCAGTGCATCTTGGTCTGAAAAGATAGCTGACACAATTTCTATCTTTTTTATTTTATTGAGGTATGCTTTGTGGCTCAGCATGTGGTCTATCTTGGAGAATGTTCCATGTGCACTAGAGAAAAATGTGTATTCAGCTTTTTTGGCATGAAAAGCCCTGTATATATCTACTAGCTCTCTTTCTTCCATTTCTTCCTTGAGGGCCAATATTTCCCTTGGTGAGTTTCAGTCTTGTTGATCTATCCATCGTTGATAGAGCAGTGTTGAAGTCTCCAACTATTATTGTGCTACTGTCAATGTCTTCTTTGAGGTCTCTTAGCAGTTTTTTTATGTATTTTGCTGGCCCCTCGTTGGGTGCATATATGTTTAGTAGTGTAATTTCTTCCTGGTGTACATACCCCTTAAGTAATAAGAAATGGCCTTCGTTGTCCCTTCTAACCTTTTTCAGCCTGGAAGTCTATATTATCTGATACTAATATGGCCACACCAGCCTTTTTGGAGGAGTTGTTTGCATGGAGAATGGTCTTCCAACCTTTGACTTTGAGTCTGTGTTTGTTCTGAGTATTCAGATGTGTTTCTTGTAGACAGCAGAATGTTGGGTTCCATTTTTTAATCCATTTTGTTACTCTGTGTCTCTTAATTGGGGCATTTAGACTATTGACATTGAGAGAGATTATTGTCATCGGATTTTGTGCCATCTTTCTGTTTTTGCTTGTTGTGCTTATGGGTTTGGTCGTATTACATTAGACCCTTCAGTCCTTCTTTTAAAGTTGGCTTTGAGTCCATGAAGTTCCTGAGTTGTTGCTTATCCATGAAGTTGTGTATCTTTCCTTCATATCTGAATGTGAGTCTGGCCGGGTAAAGAATTCTTGGTGAGGCCTGAAGTTCATTTAGCCTTTTCACAATATCCCACCATTGTTTTCGTGCTCGGAGTGTTTCATCAGAGAAGTCTGCTGTAAATCTTAGAGATGTTCCTTTGTACGTGATTTCCTTCTTTGATCTTGCTGCTTTCAGTATTCTATCTCTATCTATAGTTTTTGTCATTTTAATTAAGATGTGTCTTGGAGTATTCTTGTTGGGGTTTCTTTTAGCAGGTATCCTACAGGCCTCCTGGATCTTGAGGCAAGTGTTTTTTAGTTCCGGGAACTTCTCAGCAATGATGGCTTTGACAGTTTCTTCTTCATCAGGGTTTTCTTCTTGCCCTTCTGGGACCCCAATGATCCGTATGTTGTTTCTTCTGGCTTCATCCCGATTATCTCTTGTTGTCTGTTCGGTAATTGTGAGTCTTTTTTTCTATCTTCTGGTGTTGTGTAGAGAATCTTTGGAACGCATCTTCGAGATCACTAATTCTTTCTTCAGTGGCTATTATTCTGCTATGATGGCTTTCCACTGTGTTTTTCATTTCATTTACCTCATTTTTAATATACGTCATTTCCATTTGCATTTTCCTCACTTCTTCTAACATGTCCTCTTGTATTTTATTGAGTTTGCATTCCATTGCTTCTTTGAATTCCTTATGACTCCTTAACATTTCTTTCCGAAATTCCTTATCAGAGAGGTTATACAACTCATTGGTATTGCTTGGCTCATCTGGACTAGTGACTTCACTCACAGAGCTGGATGGAACTTTGCGTTGCCTTACCATTATGACTATTGTAGGTTGCAAATGTGGGGTCTTGGATGACAAGATAGTACAGTTAGTAGGTGACTGGTCTGTTTGCGGGGGGTTTGGGTGGGTAGCAAGGATGTAGGAATCAAGTTTCACTGGTACCTCGTGCAAGATAGGTAGTAAGAGGGTCGGCGTGGACGGCGCTGGCGTCCGCGCGGTTTTGAGTTTTGGAGATGATCCCAGAAGCGCAGCGCCCAAGGGTCCGCGAGTGAAACCAAGGCAGTTCGCCTTGGTTCCCGTTGATGGAGTTTCCGCTCTTCCCTGGGGCAGTTTGGGTCCGCGGAGACGCAGGGGACAAGCACACACCTGGGGGGGAGATTTTCAGCTGGTCCTGGGAGCTCAGCGCCCAAGGGTCCGCAGAGTGAAACCAAGGCAGTTCGCCTTGGTTCCCCGTTGATGGAGTTTCCGCTCTTCCCTCCACAATGGACTATTAAGTGGCCATTAGGAAAAATGAAGTTTTTGAAATTTGCCTATAAAAGGATGAATGTGGAGAGCATCACGCTGAGTGACAATGGTCAGAGGAAAAGTACACACCTTCTCACTGTATTCTTGCTCTAAACCCTCTTGATTTTATTGAGAAATGTTTTGAAGGCCAGCATGTGATTTATTTTGGAGAATGTTTCATGTGCATTGGCTTTGGGGGAATGAAAACCCTGAGTACAGCAGGATGGATAGCACAGCAGATAAGGCATTTTGCTTTTACATGTAGCCAACTGGGGTTTGATCCCCACTCCATATGGTCCCTCGCGTATCCGCAGTAGTAATTTTTGAGTGCAGAGCCAGTAGTAACCCCTGAGTATCACCAGGTTTAACCCAAAAAATCAAAAAACAAAACAAAACAAAACAAAACAAAAAATCCCTGAATATATATATTCATGCTCTCTCTTCCATTTCTTCCTTCAACGACAGTTATTTCCTTGCTGCATTTTGCTCTACTGATCTATCAAGAGGTGATAAGATGCTGGTTGAAGTCTCCATCTACTATTTTACTGCTACCACTGTCCTCCCTTGAAGTTTGTTAGAGGCTGTTTTAAGTATTTTGCTTGCTTTTTATTGGGTGTGTAGATGTTTAATTTTTATTTAAATATTATTACATTACAGTGAGATCACTTGTATTGCTTCACTTGTCTTCCTGTTGTTCATCGATTTGCTCGAGCAGGCGCCAGTAACGTCTCCTTTTCTTTGGAATGAGGTTCATTATTTTTACTGTTTTTGCAATATCGAATATACCACGGGTAGCTTGCCAGGCTCTGCCGTGCCTCTGGCTTCAATCCAAGGGGCCCAGTTTTTTACTAGTCAGACCATCAACCATCTAGGGCCCACGGGGAGAAGCCTGGTGTAGACAAGCCTTTCTCCTGTCTGCCACCTGCCTACACAGCCGGGCACCACAGCCACACCTGCAAAACCTCGAGGAGATATACAATTACAAAGCTGTTCATGATTGGGTTTTAGCCATACAGTGTTCCAGCACCTGTCCTTCCACCAGTGCACCCTTCCCAACACCAATGTCCTCAGACTCAAGTACCTCACATTCAGCTTAACTAAGGAGCAAAAGGACTAGTCCAAAGAAAACCACAAAACACTACTTAAAGAAATAAAAGAGGACACAAGGAAATAGAGACAATCCCCTGTTCACAGATTGGGAGAGACTGTGGGTTTCCCCAAGGTCCTAACATTTCTGAAGCTACGGGGATGAGGGGAGGCAATTTCCACCCAGTCTCTTCACTGAGTCCTAATTGGAGTAAGGGGTGGCCACTGCCTGTTCCGACTCTCTGGCTGAGCTGCGGAGGCCATGTCTCTTCTGGACTCTCTGGTACCCACAGGGGAGGGACATTTCGGCCCCAAAAACCAGGTACTTAGTGGTGGGGAACAAATCTACCACCATAACATGTGTCTGGTGCTAGGGCACCAGTTCCTGGTGGCTAATATTGGGAACATTTCTGCCCCCAAGAATTCCTGGTGGCTAGCTTGGGAAGTTTTCTGCCCCCCCAAAACCCCGGTGGCTAACGGTGGAGGATTTTTCCGGGTCCTGGAACACTGATGACCAGTATTGTGGACATTTCTGCCTCTGAGGAATCACTGTTAGGTAGAATTGGGGGAATTCACGACACTCAGACTCTGTAGTGCCTTATTTTATTAAATACTAAAAGAGAGGAGGAGCACGGGAGCAGAAATGTGGGAGGAGGAGGAGGGTGACAGGAGAACAGGAAGGAGCAGCAGGGAAGGACTGGGTTGCAGCTAGATTTGGATGACTTGTAGAGAGTAGGGTCCATCACTGCGGTAAAAGAATGGGAATAAGAGGGACATTGGAGACCAGCCTTTTGCCTCCGGCACCACAATCTTCCTGTTCTTGGCCAACTCCTTCTCCATTACCACCTCCACTTCTCTGGTCTTCAAGGTCTCGTCCAGCTCTGTGTTTACAATGGCCTTCACCTCCACGGGCTTCTTAGGCTCCAGCACCTCTTTCTCCTTCACCTCTGCATCCTTTGGCAGTGGACTGGCTGTGGGGCAGCACCAGGGTCTGAGCCAGCCAAGAAGGGAGGAGAGGCCTGGGCAGGGCTCTCCTGGTCCACCTTCCCATCGCCTAACCTCCTGCCTCACAAACGGGGATTCTCCCTCCAGGGGACCCTTTCCCCTAGCACTCACCCTTCTCAGGGCACGCTTGTGACTTTAACAGGGCCCGAGCTGCTGATTCTCCTCCTCCGACTGTCTGAGGAGCTCCTAAAGGAGAGGGCTCTCAGAAAGGAGCAGGGAAGGAGCTGGCTGCCGCCTTCCTGCCCCGAGCGCCTGCCACGACTCTCACCTGGGTCTCCCTCAGCTCCTTCAGAGCCTCCTCCAGCACCACCTGCCCTCTGGGTCGCTCCTGCTGCAGCTGGTCCAGGAGCTGCCTCTGCTGCAGCACCTGCTGCTGCAGCTCCTCCTTCTCAGAGACCAGCTGCTGGTAGCTGTCCAGATGCTTTTGGCTTGTGAGCAGGAACTGCTGGAGCTGGGTCACATACTCGTCCTGCTGCCCTGAGGACGGCACCCTTTGGTTCCGCTCTTCCACCTGAGGCATGAAACTGAGTAAGGACATGGTCCCAAACCCAAACAGTGGCTCCGAATGTGTCAATGCTTTTGTAACTATCTCTTACTGGGGTAGGCCAGAGCCCAACTCAGGGGGCACGGTCCCTAGACACCTCCAAACCGCACATGGGGACCAAGAAGAGTAACGCCAGAGGGGGTAAATCTCTTAGAGCTTGGGGCTTTGGACCTTGGTTCTAAGCCTCATATCCAGTAAGGACAGACAGACAGCCGGGTACAGAGCTCTGAGGCCCTGTCCCAAGGCACAGTGGCAGCCCCGCGGAGGACGAGGAACAAGGTGGCCACGGAGCTCATAGGACAACTGGAGCCCAGAAAGGTCAGTTCCGTGACTGAGGGTCCGGGAAGCTCCTGCATGAGGGGGGCCCTGAAGGTCACTAGTCCAGAGTCCCGGGGAGTTCTGACTGCCGGCAGACGCTGCTGAGGGCCGGACTGACTGTCGACTTGGGCGGGAATGCAAGCAGGACAAGGGTCATCTGGCCCACGAACTGGCCAGCGTGGGGTACCATCACAAGACCTTAGACTCGGCCACACATCCCAGTCCCATTGCTTTTTCTCACCATATTCCGTTCTTTGGCCAGGTGAGTCCTCTGAAATCCAGTCTGGGTCGGCACAGGTTTGGGGGATGGACGCCACAAGGGGGCGGGGGAAGGAGACACACAGTGGAGGAGGGGAACACGGAGCCAGGGGTTGGAGCCACATCTCGCGATTCAGAGTATGAGGATTCACCACATAAACTGGTTCTCTGCGAGATGGTGCAGAAGGGAGGGCACCGAGCTTTATAGGCGAAGTCGTGGGCGTGGTCTCGGGTCTGCAACCCCATTGGCCAGTGAGAAATCCAGAACTCCCACAGAGTGACGTCAACAGTGAAGACAGCTCAGCTTCTCACTTGAGTCACAAAGTCCTCGTGGGCATGAGAGACCTCCCCCACCCCACAACCACCATTGGTCCTTTTTGATTGGCCCTCACGCAAGATATGGCCTCGGAATGCCTTGGCCAGAAGGCTGCCTCCTCACGTCTCCCTGTTCTTCAGGAAGGCCTGACAGTCACGCCCATCGACAATATCACCTCCTTAAAAATTGAACTCCAGGGCTGGAGCGATATCCCAGCGAGTAGGGCGTTTGCCTTGCACGCAGCCGTCCCATGCCGACACAGGTTTTCCCCAGCGCACCATAAGGAGTAATTCCTGAGTGCAGAGCCAGGATTATCCCCTGAGCATTGCCGGGTATAACCCAAAAAGCAAAAAAAAAATTTTTTTTTAAAAATTGAACTCCAATTTTATCACCCAGTTAAAGATTTTGAATTCCTCAAAAACTACTGTACTGACATGCCAAGTAGCACAACACTGTCAATAGATGTAAAGTCGAAGGTATGCAATAAGAAAATATGTACACACAACACTGATCCTGTAACAACGGTATCAGTAACTTTGTATACGATGGCTCAATGGTTCTGAAAATGGACAATCTTCACTATCTTCTAAGAAAACGTTGCTAGATCATGTTAGCAAACCAGATAAATCAAATAAAATAGATTATTGAGGGTCTGCTCTAGGGGCAGGTTTATGTGCTGGTTGGAAAAGAGTGAATGATGCTGGTGCGCTGTCGTAATGGTGGTGTGCACTTGCAGTGGTGGGCCTTTGAAACAGTGGTGGCAGTTGCACTGTTAGAAATTTTTTACAGTGGTGATGGACAGTTGTAGCGGCGTGGTAGGAAATGAGTGACATCCATGTGCCAAAGCTGATTAGAAGTTTGTCCTCAAGGACTAGTTCCAAGTCTCTATGGTTACAATTTAAAGGCTCACAGGTTTGGTGCTGTTTTACTATATGTCGAGCTTGGTGGCAAGGTGTTTTATAAGCAACATGTTAGCAAGCCTCGTTAAAAAGTAAGCAGCTGCTCCAGTGCCAGCTATAGTATCTAAGGTTCTGCCTCTAGTTTCACTCTGGTTTAGGTTATCCCTAGACGTCTTATAAGGCAGGAGAAACCCCTGAGCATTGCCGGGTGTGAGCCCACCAAAAAAGGAAAAAAAAGAAAGATCATTTTTATGAAAAGATATTTACTTAGAAAATTATGACGGGAGAGTAAAAGGGAATGTGTATTTACTAGAGAACCTGGGTTTCTCCAGAATGGAAAAAAAAGCAGAGAGAAATGTGTGTACATGTAACATCATGGTGGGACAGGGGCCAGTTCGAATAACAGCATAGTGGGTAGAGCATTTGCCCTGCACATGACCGAAATGGGTTTGATCCCTGGAATCCCATATACTCCCCTGAGCACTGGTCCACCTTCCCTGTAGCACTGCCCCTGACCCTCACAGGGGGCTTCTCCCTATCAGGGACTCTTTTACCTTATTAGGGTACCCTCTTGATATCAGCAGGCCTGGAGATGCTGGTCTTCCTCCTTTGTATGAATGAGGAGACCTGCAGGAGAAGGGGCTTTGGTGAGGCGCAGGGAAAGAGCAGGCTGCCTCCTTCCTGCCCTGAGCGGCTGTCTGGACTCTCAACTTTGTCTCCTTCGGATGCTACATAGCCCACACTAAAACTTCCTTTTCTTCCCTCCCAAAACTCCTCTCATATTGCAGCTCTTGCAGGAGCTGCTTCAGCTAAACCCCTGCGGGTGCCGCTGCTGCTCCTCAGAGCCCAGGTGACAGTGGTGGCAGGTTCTGTTTAATGCAGCACAGTGTTGATGGAGGGAACAGAAATAACTGCCCCACTGTGGCCACAGGCAGTGCCCTGCTGTGCTCTGCCCCTGCATCTGTGGACAGGAGTGAGGACAGGCATCAGCATCATGCAGACCCCAGGCAGGAGACACGGACTCACACACTGACCCCCCCATGCAGGCAGCAGGTGGACAGTTTGCCCCGTGGACCAGCACTTTTGGTCTTGCTTCTATGTCATCACCTCAACCGGCCGGCTCCACCACCTCCTCTCCTTCGCTCATCGCTGTGGGGCAGCTGAACGGCCGGGGAACAGGGCAGGTGCAGCAGAATGGGCTCCTGCTCTGTACTGATGTGAGAATTCCTGCCGCCTCCCAAGGGCCCAGCCTCCCTCTTCGTGGCCTGTGTTTGACTCCTGCCACCCTGAAAAAAAAAAAACATACCAGAGTGGAAACTCAGAGGATGTGTATGTCCAGGTGCCTTCTCCACAGGATCCTATGGTTGCCAGAACTGGACGGGGAAGAGGCCCCAGAGGACAGGGAGGACTGAGCAGGGATCCATCCCCTGTAACCTGCTCCCTTAAGAACCAAACACCTCATTGGAAAATTTCCTTGAGCAGCAGCACCACAGCTGAATGCTCAGTCTGAAAGGTCCCATTTGATCTACCCATGGCTTGTGACAGCGGAGAAGAGACACCAGCACCAGTTTCCTGTGGTCCCCAGCATGCAGTCAACAAGGGAAACTCCATCAACTCCTAACCTTGTCTCAAAGGCAGAACTTGCAAGACCTTAAATCCACTTGACCCAGGGTCGGCTGAGTGCCCCACGCAGACCGGGCAGTGGCCTGGCACACTGAGAACCAGGCACAGGGTCCATGATGGTCCCCCGCCCTTGGCCAAGCCCCAAACACTCCTCTGCCCCTAGCAGCCCCCTCAGGGAATCTCCCCAGGGCAGGACTTACTCCCTGGGCTTGTCAGTGAGACAGCAATGATGTCTCAGAGCCTGGGAGGGATGGGTAGGGATAAGGAAAGACTGTGGCACACCCGCTCCAGACACTTTGAGTAAAGAAAAGATGGTGCTTCTTCCTGATCCCTAATTTCTGACCTCCAGTGCCTTGGCCACTATCCCGAAGCACCTCTTTCCCTATTCCTGAGCAGAGTGTGACCAGCCCAGCCTATCTCCACAATTACTGCAGAAGAAAAGACCCAGAGCATGGAGCTCGCTTACAGGAGGGCTGAGCCTCGGCTCTGAGTTCTGACCACTGGGAGTGGATATGAATGTCCACACAGAAGGTGTGGGTGGGCATTAGGGTGCTGGATGCAGGGGTTTGGGTCACTCCGAACCTGCCCCACACAAGAACATGGATGGGATACCACAGTGATAACACATAAGTCTTTTGCTATGTCAGGTAGGACAGAGGGGGACCCTGGTGGTGGGACACCATCGTAGACACAAGTACGATAGGAGCAAGTCAAGCCATAGTCCTGTGAAAGCCAGTGCAGTTGATAGGCTGGGACATGGTGAGACCCCATGGACAGGATCCCCACCATCCAGAAACATTTGCTCCTGGCAAGATTTGCCCAACCATTGACAAAACCACACAAGCCTGGTATAGATCCAGAGCTATAGAACAGTGAATGTCAGGAAGATCGGGCCCAGTCCTCCTCAATTCTCCCCTCCCTGACACCAACTCAGCCCCAAACAGTGCCTAGAACTGTGTCATCTCACTTCTCTAGACGACCCCATTAGCGACAGGTGCCGTCCCCAGAACGGTCAAGTTCCTGGGAGGGGGGCTCCCAGGTCAGACTGTTTTTTGTCTTTGGGGGCCATTAAGGTCAAGAGACTTTTTTTTGGATCACACCCAGTGATGCTCAGGATTACTCCTGGCTATGCATTCAAGAGTTATTCAGAAACCTCCAGTGCAGAGACAAACGACTCGAGCAATGGTGCTCAGGGGACCATATGGGATGCTGCAAATCAAAGACGGGTTGGCTGCATGCAAGGAAAATGTGCTCCCCACTGTGCTATCCTTCCAGTCAAAGGCTAAGGTTTGAGTGGCCCAGTTTTAACGTGGATCAGAAAGGGGATTCATTTTTCCCCACAGTCCAGCGTTTCCTCTAGGCACTGAGCCCCTCCCCACAACCACCAAGTAACTGCTTTATTGAGCCTCATTGTGGGGATCTATCTGAGAAATTTTTGATTTAGGGATCTCTCAGGGTACTCCTGGCTTTGTGCTCAGGACAACATGTGATGCCACAAATGGACTTGAGGCCCTGCATCAGAGCCTGCCCGGAGGCCCCTGAACCGCTCTCAGGACCTCTGCACATAACCCAAGTCAACATGAAGGGGAAAGTGCCCTAGCTACTTTGAGGCAACCCATAACCTTGGCTTATCCCATTATGGGAACATTTCTGAAGCAACGGGAGTGGGGAAGCAATTTTCACCCAGTCTCTTCTCTGAGGCCTACTATTAGGAAGAGGGTGGCCACTGCTTGTCCCGACTCCTCTGGCTGAGCTGCGGGAGGGTGTCTGTTCTGGACTCTCTGGTACCCAGGGGAGAGTGACCTTTCTGCCCTAAAAACCAAGTGTTTAGTGGTGGGGAACAAATCTGCCACCTTAACATGTGTCTGGTGCTAGGGGAAAAGTCCCGATAGCTAGTGTTGCGAATATTTCTGCCCCAAAGAATCCCTGGTGACTAGTTCATGGACTTGTCTGACCCCCAAGCCATGGTGGCTAGTGGTGGAGGACATTTCCGGGTCATAGGACCCTGGTGACTAGTATTGTGGACAGTTCTGCCTCTCAGGAATCCCTGGTAGCTAGAGTTGGGGGATATGCATGACGCCCGATTCAAAAGTTGCTTATTTTATTAAATACTATAAGAGGAGTAGCACGGGAGCAGGAATGTGGGAGGAGGAGAAGGGTGAGAAGAGAACAGGAAGGAAGAGCAGGGAAGGACAGGGTTGGGGCTAGATTTGGTTGATTTGGAGAGGGTCAGGTCCATTGTTGCGGTAAAAGAATGGGAATAAGAGACAAATTGGAGACCAGCCCATCGCCTCTGTCATCACAGTCTTCATGTTCTTGGACGCCTCCTTCTCCATCATTACCTCCACTTCACTGGTCTTCAAGGTATCGTCCACCTCTGTGTTTACAATCGCCTTCACTTGCTTGGGCTTCTTAGGCTCCGGCACCTCTTTCTCCTTCACTTCTGCGTCTTCTGGCACTGGACTGGCTGTGGGGCGGAACCAGGGTCTAAGCAGCCAAGAAGGGAGGAGAGGCCTGGTGCAGGCCCTCCTGGTCCACCGTCCTATAGTCCCACCTCCTGACTCCCAAAGGGGGCTTCTCCCTCCAGGGGACCCTTTCCCCTGCCACTGACCCTTCTCAGGGCACGCATGTGACTTTAGCAGGGACCGGAGCTGCTGGTTCTCCTCCTCCAACTGTCTGAGAAGCTCCTAAAGGAGAAAGTGATCAGTGAGGAGCAGGGAAGGAGCCAACTGCCGCCTTCCTACCCTGAGCGCCTGCCCCGACTCTCACCTGAATCTCCCTCAGCTCCTTCAGGTCCTCCTCCAACACGGCCTGCCCTCTGGGTCGCTCCTGCTGCAGCTGGTCCAGGAGCTGCCTCTGCTGCAGCACCTGCTGCTGCAGCTCCTCCTTCTCAGAGACCAGCTGCTGGTAGCTGTCCAGATGCTGTTGGATTGTGAGCAGGAACTGCTGGAGCTTGGTCACATACTCGTCCTGCTGCCCTAAGGACCGGGCCCTTTGGTTCCGCACTTCCACCTCAGACATGTCACTGAGAACATGGTCCCAATCCCAAACAGTGGCTCTCAAATGTGGTCAATGCTTTTGTAACTATCAACTAACAGGGTAGGCCACATCCCAACTGAAGGCCGCAGGAGACTGGCTGCGGCCGCACGAGGCCGCAGGAGACGGGCTGTGATAGCCTGTCACTGGATGGAGTTCTGACGAGAGGGAAGTCTGGATGTGGAAAACAGTGGCCCTTTGGTGTGGGGGTCATCTGGCTTGTTGTGCGGCTCTGCTGGGGTGGCTGATCCAGAGACTTACAGACATGGGGCAGAGTTGTTACTTGCTCTCCCTATGCCCTGCCGCTCATGAGGAGCGAGGGAGGGATGGCAGGTTCTAGCTCTGGCCCACCACCCCAGTAGAGTCAAACATCAGCTGGTTATTGGGTGAATATTCTTTCCCATTCTGTGCACTGTCTTTGTATCTTGGTCACTGTTTCTTTGGGGGGTGAAGAAGCCTTTGACTTTCATGTAGTCCCATATATTTATCTTATCTTCTGTTGCTTTGTTAGTGGTGTTTCACCTTTGACGATGCCTTTAGTTTCAGTGTCCTGGTGGGTTTTTCTGCCAATAGTTTTGATGGTGGAAGGTTTTCTCTGCTTCCTAGGTGGGCATCGCCATCTGCTGGGCACTTAGAATAACACAATAGGCACAGTTCAGAGCCAGGTTGATGTCAGTCAGACAAGCTCTCCGTGGTCCCTCAGGTATAGGCTGGTACTCCAACACCCTCCATGGGCCCTCAAAAGGGCCCGCCAGGGAGCTTGTGAGAAAGACAGCATCTCGCCCCTGGTCCGGGCCCCGCCTCCTCACAAGGTACAGGTGATCCTGGGCACTTCTAAATAAGCCTGAGAACTGCTCTGCTGAGGAGAAAAAGTAAACTAGTGAGTGTGGGGAAGTTATGTATCACCATATTCGACTCATCAATGAACATACAAGAGGCCATTTCAACAATATAAATCCCGCCCCGTTGACAAAAAGGGGCTAGTCCAGAGACGAAGATTCCATTTCCTGTGAGGCTCAGCACCAGCTTTGCAGGAAGGTTTGATCCCAACACCATTGGGCGAAAACCCTGAGCACAGAGTTGGAGTAAAAGTTAAACACTGCCAGGAATGGCTCCCTACCATTGGGCCCAAAATGCTCTTGACAATTGTTACAGGTTTTCAGAAGGAATCTTTCCTTGTGCCAAGCTGGCACCTGCCATAGAGGGGCACCTCTCAATCCAGTTTCCAAATAAACCATTGTCTAGGAAAAATAAACCATTGTCCATGGTCAAATAAACCATTGTCCATGGAAAGCAAAATTCTTAGCCAATCTGCAGAATTCTTGTTTCCTGAGGCAAAGTCAAATGATGGGGCTGGAACAATAGCACAGCAGGATGGCATTTGCCTTGCAGGTTGGTGGCCCAGATTCAATCTCCAGCATCCCATATGGTCCCCTGAGCACTGCCAAGTAATTCCTGACTGCAGAGCCAGAAGAAACCCCTGAATACTGCAGGAGTGCCCCAAAAGCAAAATAAAATAAAATAAATAAAATGAAGCTTAGTTTTTAAATCTCCCTTTTTTCAACAAAGGACATTATACTGGGTCGCCCTGACTTACTCCAGTGAACCCTAAAAAAGAAAGAATATAATTTAGCAACAGACTCTCTCCTTCTGGATTGAATCAGAAGCAAACTCCTGCTATGGAGTGGGGCTAGAACTGGCCAGTGGTTTTTTACGGTTGTTTAAATTTGGTAAGTCATAAAATATTCAAAGCATTCATTACTAATATATTCCCATGAAAAGAGTCTGTTGGAAGACTAACAGAAAACATTTTAAAATTATGTAAATCTGTTCGGGATCTCAGCGGAGGATAGATATCACCGGACACTTGAAGAACCAGAGAGATACTTGGAGTTAAACATACTATACCTGAAATCTGAAATTTAAGACAAACTGGAAAAAAAACCAAGAAGATAAGGTCGACAGCAGGTTGAGATGGCAGAAGGGAAAGGAAAAGATTTATTAGAAGTTCTCCAACTTAAAGAACATAGGAAAGAGCAGAAAAATAAAGAGGAAGAGCATCCCAATTTGACTTCTTAAAATTCTTTTCTCAGGGCCGCTCCAAGTAATAGTCCAGAGAGGAGGGCATTAGTCTTGCATGTGGCTGATCCGGTTAGAGCCCCAACATCCCATATGATCAATCGAGCATCGGGAAGCAATTCCTGAGTAGAGAGCCAGGAGAAAGTCCTGATCATTGCTGGGTGTGACCGAAAAAAGGAAAACAAAAACAAGAAAACAAAAAATAAAGTTCTTTTCTCAAAATCTCAATGAAGCCCAAGGATAGCTTAAATGAGCTTTCCTACTTGAATTCCTGGCATCTCATATTGCCCCCAAGCCCCTCGAACAAACAATAAATGGGAAGCCAGAACTATGGTTCAGAGAGTGGAGGCACATGCCTTGAGCGTGAGACACTCTGTTGGATCCCCAGCACCAAGCTCTGAAGCGAGTGGCTCTGGTGGCCCCAACAACACTGGCCTGGAGATTTATACTGTCTGAGCCAGTGGGCCCATTGCAGCCAGGAATGACTTCTGACATGCCAAACTGAGGTTAGAAGCCCCCTTTCCAAGAAAAAGAATGTGTGTATATGAACCAATATATGTACATATATGTAGGTATATACTGTTCTATTCTTGAAGCTATTTTTCTTCTATACTTGAAGCAATTACACCATTGTCAGGCCTGTAGCAGATACAGATATAATATATGAGCCTAAGCCACAACACAGCGGGTATGCATTCACCTTGCATACGGTCAACCTGGTTTTGATCCCCGTCTTCCCACATGGTCCCCCAAGTGCTTCCAGAAGTTTAGAGCCAGGATTCAGCCAGACACAGTTATTCTTTCCTTCTTACTCCAGCAGCTCCTCCTTCACAAACCACACAGAAGAAATTTACTCCGAATGGTATATGAAAAGGAAGGGCAGGGACCCTGTCACCTAATACACGCCCCCCACCTCTCGCAATACCACAAGCCATAGTTGGGGGACCAGGGTCACAACGCCTGTGTTGTAAGGCCTGTTGGACTCTGGTGCTGAACTCCTTCTGTACCCATGTCCCAGTACATTCGTCTCTCTCTGCACCAGTCTGTGCCCATCTGTCACTGCTTCAGCAGTCTCTTGAGCTGTGAGAACGTCCTCTCATCTACTGGGCTAGAAGTACAAATAAGTGTCTACCCTGACACTGTGTCCAGGCTTCCTCAGAACGTCTGAATCATGCATGCTCCAATGCTGGGTGAACTCAGGTCAGGAGTGAGCTCTGTGAGACAGCAGCGATGTCCCATACCCGAGAGGCGTGGTTAGGGATAAGGAGAGACTGAGGAGGTCCTGGGGCTGGACTACTGCGTGCAGATAGCAGCGCACCTTGTAACACCCACAGCAACCAGTTCAGAAGTCACGAGGAGTGAGGTACCAACATGTGCGGACCTGCTCTAAGTCGGGGTGGCCGTGCTTACACTCACCTTGTGGTCCCCAGGTCTCCCACTCTCTGGGGTCTGCCTCTCTGCTGTCCGATGGTTTACCTGCTGGACCTCAAACATGTGTTTCTCCCTTTGCAAATCATGCCAGAGAGCCGACCCCTGCTTGCCTCTGAGTGGAAGGATCTAGGGACAAGCAGGAAACCTCGGTTCCTGTGGATCCGTTGCCCATAGGTTCAAGAGCTCATCACCATGTTGGGGAGGCCCTGGATCTGAACCAGAAAAATCCCTGTGGAGCCCTAGGGTGTAGCATCTGCAGTCCTACAATGATATGTCACTGGGGGTAGAAGTCCAAGAGGACTGAAAGGGAGGCTCAAAGAATAAAATTACATACAAAGGAGTATCCCTTCAATTTACATTAGATTTATCAGACAAAACCCTCCAAGTCAAAAACAGGTGGGTTATAGTGAAAAAAAAAAAATCAGTGAAATCAATGCCACGAACACTTGACCTGGTTAGACTCTATTCAGATTTGATACACAACTTCATGGAAAAAACAACAGCTGGGGATCTTCACAGTCTTAAAACCAACTTTAAAAAGAAAGACTGGGTTGTAGTTCGGGCCCCAGGCCCCTGTCTGGATGGTCCAGGTGGTGCATTTGGCGGCAGCTTCGGTCCGTGGCTCCGCGACTCCCTCCGCGGGGGTTCTCGGGGTGCGAGCGCTAGTGGGAGCGAGGTGCGGCGGTGGAGCGGGTCGGGCCGCGCGCCGGAGGCCGGCCGAGCCTTCGCGACGTTTTTGCGACAGCCGCGGCCGTGTTCCGCGTGTGCCCTCCCTCTCTCGCCTCTCTGAGGAGGTACCGGCTGTTACGCAGCGCTGCCTTTCTGAGGGAGTGTGTGATGCTTTAGATTTGAGAGAGAGAGAGAGAGAGAGAGAGAGAGAGAGAGAGAGAGAGAGAGAGAGAGAGAGAGAGAGAGAGAGAGAGAGAGAGAGAGAGAGGAGGGAGGGAGGAGGGAGGGAGGGAGGGAGGGAGGGAGGAGAGAGGGAGGGAGAGAGAGGAGTGAGTGTGAGCGCGCGTGTGAGGGGCGAGGCTGAGGCGCGAGTGCGCGTGAGAGACCAGCTGAGCGCGCCGCGGCCACCCCGCCGCTCCCCGCAGCGGGCGCAGCACGCGCGGCCGGAGGGAACGGGAGAGCCGGCGCCCCGGGAGCCCGCGGGGACGAGGGCAGTGACCTGCGCTCCCCCGACCCCGCCGCGTCCCTCGGCTGCGCCGCGCCCGGGGTAGCCTCCCTCCCCGCGCCGCCGTCGCCGCCGGCCTCTGCCCCGCTGCCCCGCTGGATGTCCCCGGAGCTCTCGCGGGGCCTCTTCCAGCCGCTGCCGCCTCAGTCGGGCCGGCGCTGCGGCCGCCGGCCATAGAGCGCGCGCGGCTTCCCGGGGCTGCGGCTGCCGGTGCCTCCCGGGCTCCCCCACCGCGACCCCCCCCCCCCGGCCCCTGGCCCACAGCTCCCCCGGCCTCGGAGGCGGTGACAATGGACTATGACTTTAAAGTGAAGCTGAGCAGCGAGCGGAGCGGGTCGACGACCTGTTTGAATATGAGGGCTGCAAAGTTGGCCAAGGCACTTATGGGCAAGTCAACAAAGCCAAGAGGAAAGATGGGAAAGATGATAAAGACTATGCTTTAAAACAAATAGAAGGAACCGGAATCTCAATGTCAGCATGTAGAGAAATAGCGCATATAATCAAGTTTCACAGAGCTTCTAAAGCAAACAAGAAGCCAGTTCAGTTACCTCGGGGAATGGTGAAGTCACTATTCTATCAGATCCTAGATGGAATTCACTACCTGCATGCTAACTGGGTATTGCACAGAGACTTGAAACCTGCTAATATTTTAGCTATGGGTGAAGGTCCTGAACGAGGAAGAGTAAAAATTGCTGATATGGGCTTTGCCCGATTATTTAATTCAGCTTTGAAGCCTTTAGCAGATTTGGATCCAGTAGTTGTAACATTCTGGTACCGAGCTCCAGAACTGCTTCTTGGAGCAAGACATTATACCAAAGCTATTGATATTTGGACTATAGGGTGTATATTTTCAGAACTACTAATGTCAGAACCAATATTTCATTGTCGACAAGAGGACATCAAAACTAGTAATCCTTATCACCATGACCAGCTGGACAGAATATTCAATGTAATGGGATTTCCTGCAGATAAAGATTGGGAAGATATAAAAAGGATGCCCGAACATTCAACATGAATGAAAGATTTGAGAAGAAATACATATACCAACTGCAGCCTTATCAAATATATGGAAAAGCATAAAGTTACACCAGATACTAAAGCATTCCATTTGCTTCAGAAGTTACTATGAACCCAATAAAGCGAATTACCCCAGAACAGGCTATGCAGGATCCCTATTTCTTAGAAGACCCTCTTCCTACATCAGATATTTTTGCCGGTTGTCAGATCCCTTACCCCAAGCGAGAATTTTTAACGGAAGAGGACCCAGAGAACAAAGGAGACAAAAAGAACCAGCAGCAGCAGCAGGACAATAACCATACTAATGGAACTGGTCACCCAGGGAATCAAGACAGCAGTCACACACAGGGACCCCCATTGAAAAAAGTGAGAGTTGTTCCTCCTACCACTACTTCAGGTGGACTAATCATGACCTCAGACTATCAGAGTTCCAATCCACATGCTGCCTATCCCAACCCTGGACCAAGCACATCACAGCCACAGAGCAGCATGGGATACTCAACTACCTCCCAGCAGCCTCCACAGTACTCACATCAGACACATCGGTACTGAGCTGCGTTGGAATATTGTCAATGCACTGTTGCTAAAGCTGCAGAACTGACTGCAATTCTCTGTGGGAACCTGGTATGGGCCATGAGAATGTACTGTACAACCACATATTTAAAATGTCCAGTAGCCAAGTTCCACCACTTTTCACAGATTGGGGTAGTGGCTTCCAAGTTGTACCTATTTTGGAATTAGACTTGAAAAGAAAGTGCTAGCACAGTTTGTGTCGTGGATTTGCTACTTCCATAGTTTACTTGACATGGTTCAGACTGACCAATGCATTTTTTCAGCGACAGTCTGTAGCAATTGAAGCTGTGAAATGTGCTAGGGGCAAGCATTTTGTCTTTGTATGTGGTGAATTCTTTCAATGTTACAATATTATCTGACCAATAGTACACACACAAAAGTTTAACAGGTACTTGAAACATACAGCATTTATTAACAAAATAACCAAGCCTCAAAATGAGATTATTTTGGTGTTGAAGGACATGTTTAGCTAATCTGGGAGTTTTGTTGTTTTGCTCACTCCCAGCTTAATCTTATTTAAGGCAATGTTCATTCTAATGAGATCTCTCTTCTATGTAAACACTTCTAGAGGGTGTGGCAGTTACAGAAGTCACCTTGATTGAATAACTTCTGACTTATACATCTACTAAGGCTTCTATGTTTTCTAGATTGGGCACAGCTCCTCTTTATACCCACTGCACCCAATGTGGGACAATTAGAATTTACCAGGAGACTACCACCCTGGCTACGCTGAGACTAAAGATAGACTATAGGAAGGATCATACTAGTTTGCTCTAAGCAGGCGAGTATGACCCTTTCAGTACATGAGAACAAGATACTCAGAATCACCCTGGTGCAGATAATAATAAGGGCCTTGTGGGTACCATCTAGATTACATGAAGCTCATGAAGTTAAGATGTATTACTTTATATCAGCCCCTCTCTCTCCAGTGTTTTACATAAGAGATAATCTAGGGATTAGTCCTTGGTGTAACCTTTGTTTATACCTACAATAGGGTGTGGCACTACACTCTGTTTAGGGTTCTTTGTTGGCATGACAACCTCCCTATTGGGTTACTTTGGTGTATATAAAGGGGCTGACTTGAGGCCCCTTCACCTTTTGCCTTTTGGTTCCTCAGCCTTCAGCTTTTGGCTCCTGCGGCTTTTGGCTTTTGGGCTTCTTCCCTGTGGGATCTCGCCTTGTGAGCGTTTATTCCCCTTGGAAGTTTTTACACGTGGTGGTCGCCATATTGGCCTACACGTGGTGGGGTTCTAGCCTGGAATCCTAAGCCTCGGGTTTTTCCTTTTGCTGATTTGTATGCCTGAACCTGTGATAAGTAAAGCCTTTTAAAACCGCATCGGATTCCTGAGTTTTCATCCATTCCTCGCCGCCGGTTCGGAGGTAGAAGGGAACTCGCTTCCCGGCACTGTCGGGGACCCCGCCGAGCGCCCGACATTTGGCGTCCCTGGGTGGGCACCACGTTAACATCGTCTGGTCTAATTATCACCGGACAGAGACCATCTGCTTCCGAACCGTGAGTAAAATGATGGATATCTCATGGTATAGATACATTGTATCTTTTATTGGCTCAGAACCATACATAGCCCAGTCTATAAAGTTCCTTTCTGAGAACTACTCTATCTTTTCACAAATCATCTGGGTCCTTGCGATTTTTAAACTGTACCTTTGTGTAAGGACAATGTTTAATAGAGAGAGGGAAGAAAGTAATAAATTGAATGCAATCTTAAGGGACGAGGTTTACTCAGCGATTGAAGAAATAAGTGAGGATCATAAAACTACAGGTAGACTGGTCTTAAAGCTTGAGGACAGAATTATTAAACAGAGTTTAAAATTTGAAAAGAAATTAGAAGAACAGGAAAGTAAAATTATTAAACAGTTTTTAAAATTTGAGGAAAAATTAGAAGAACAGGATTTAAAATTCAAAGAAAAATTAGAAGAACAGGATTTAAAATTCAAAGAAAAATTAGAAGAACAGGATTTAAAATTCAAAGAAAAAATTAGAAGAACAGGATGTAAAATTCAAAGAAAAATTAGAAGAACAGGAAAGTAAAATTATTAAACAGGATTTAAAATTTGAAGTAAAGTTTGAAGAACAGAAGAAGGATATCGATAAAATCAGCATTATCTTAGAGGAAGAAATTGACAGAGAGATAGAATAGATGGACAGAAAGAGGAGGTTTGGAAGTTACACATAAGATTGAAAGAACAAAAGGAAGAAACATATTGGAAACTTGAAAACTTAAACCAAGAAATGGATGTGTTACGCAGGGAGATTTCTGATTTCATAACTTATCAATCAGGACCTAGCGCATACCCAATACTGAGGCGTGAACCAACTAAAAGCCGTTCACAAACACGCCCCAAAACTGTAGACTTGAAAAAGGTGTATACATTCCCAGCAAAAAATCTAAAAAAGAATTCTAATGTGGCTGATAACTTAGAGGAGGAACAGGAAAACCCAGAGGGAGGCAAATTCCCAAGCTGAAAATCTCCCCAGAGTTAATACCCTCAATGGGGTAGATGTTCCTCTGCCAGATACTACAAGCTCTGATGAGGAAGAAGGGGAGAAACAGATTAGCTCGAGTCAAAGAGCAAAGCCCAGCAATCTTTCTCATGACCAATCTAAAGATAAAGTAAAACCGATTCATGAAGACTTAAAAAATTGAGGCAGTAACCCCGTTTAGGAAGGCTTGCGACAGGTTTGGAATATCAAGTCCTTATACTTTAAAATATTTAGCTGATTGGAGCGAAAATGATCAGTGGGTATTGGGAGACTTTGAAATGGTAACCCATACTTGTCTAAACAAATCACAGTACATGCAATGGCATATGTGGTATGCAGATGGGGTTAACCGGAATATTGACACTTTAAGAGAAAAGGAATCAGGCCACACTATAACTTTTGCCATGCTAAAAGGTGAAGGTGAATGGAAAAAGAAAGCAAAACAAGCGACATTACCTGAACCTATTTTAAAATTTGTTCGGGAGACAGCATTAAAAGCGTGGGAAAGAGTAGGTTCCGACCCAGAATTTCTAGGTAGCTATACGAAAATTTACCAGGGTCGTGATGAACCATACTTTGATTTTGTTGGGAGATTATGTGAAACAATCCAAAGACAGGTTCAAGACCCAACCACTCAAGAAATCCTAAAAGCGAAACTTAGCATATGAGAATGCTAATCAAAAATGTCGCGCAATACTATATAAGTATTAAGGAAAAGGATGACCTCATGGGGTATCTAAAGGCCTGTAGAAATGTCGGTTCAACCTCCCATAAAATACAGGATGATATAGAGGCTTATCCCATACAGCAGGAGGATCAGGAGAGGGATGAAATGTCAGACAGCTCTAGGGGGGAGAAACAATAAACTTCAAAGAATAAACAATAATCGGAGAAACTGTTCTAATAATCACAGCTCCACCCCTCGGAGGGCCCCACCTGGACCATGCCCAAGGTGCAGAAAAGGAAAACATTGGGCCAGAGACTGTGGGTCTTGGAGGCGAAGTCAGCCTCAGGCTTCATCTGGGCAGATAACCTGCTTTAGCTGCGGAAAGAAGGGACACACCCGTAGAGATTGCCCATCTTCTAAAACTATCAATACAGGGCAACATTCTAATATTCCCTTTATAGGAAATGTTACATGGGCCCCCTCCCAGGTTCCACAAGCTCCGCAGGCTCAAATAACATCTATGCCTCCCCCTAATGCGGGAAACTGGGTGGGGGCCAGCCCCAGGCCCTGCTGAATCCAGGGGCACTCTCCTTCATTCCACCTGCCCAGTATCCTCCGAATCAGAATCCACAGAATTACAGTCAATAAATGCTCTCTGGCCTACCCCATCAGGCAGTGGCAGTCTCGACATTCTCTGCCCTAAGACTGTCACAATATACCCAAGTCAAGACCCCTACATGCTAAAAACAGGGATAAAAGGACCTGCTCCCCAGGTAGTATGGGTTTAATTCAGGGAGCGATTGGCTGAAATTTAAGGGAATTATGGTGCATTTCGGACTTCTGGATCCTGAATCTCATGGAGAGATAATACTGTCAATATCTGTGCCAACTAAATGGACTTTTAAAAAAGGGGAACCACTTGCTAAACTATTATTATTTTTTGAGGATCCGTGTAGTCAGTCCGAACACCCCTACAGCTGGTGGCTTAAACAGTACCAACCATTCTGCCAACTTCATTGTTGGTTATGCAGCCACACAGAACCAAGCCCACCAGCCACCTGCTAACTATCTAGTTGGGTACACTGCCAGAATTTCTCAGGCCAAGCGGCCGGTTATACCCATCGAAATTTATAAAAGGAAATTCAAAGGCATGTTGGATACAGGGGCAGACATATCCATAATCTCCACCAAGTATTGGCCCTCTAACTGGGCCCTAAAGAAAGTGTCCCATAGCCTGAGCGGGGTAGGCAATATCTCCTCCTCTCTTCTCCGACAGAGTGCGAGGTGGCTGCCGTGTATTGGCCCTGAAGGGAATGTAGCCATGGTCCAGCCTTATATAGCCCCTATGCCTTTAACTTTATGGGGTCGAGACATGCTGGAGCAGTGGGGGGCAATAATCCACATACCTCGTTCAATTCCCGTCGAGCACCAATTCCAGCTCTCCATAATAAGCCTAACACCGGGAGTAACCCTTTTTAATTGGGGCCGCTGTGGTTAAGCGCCCACCACCTATCCGTATTCAGTGGAAGTCTGACAAACCTATATGGACACCACAGTGGCCCCTCAATACCAAAAAATTAGAGGCGCTAACAAATCTAGTGGAAGAACAGCTGAAATTAGGACATATTGAGGAAACGTTTTCAGAATGGAATTCTCCTGTTTTTGTAATACAGAAAAAATCAGGCAAATGGCGTTTGCTGATTGACTTAAGGAATGTAAATTCTACTATGGTCCCCATGGGGAGCCCTACAACCTGGGCTCCCTCTCCAGCAGCTATTCCTAAGGATTGGCCGCTAATTATCATAGATTTAAAAGACTGCTTTTACAGCATACCTATCCACCCAGATGATCGGAAAAGGTTTGCATTTTCAGTCCCTTCCATTAATCATAAAGGTCCTTTACGTAGGTTTCAGTGGACAGTATTGCCCCAAGGAATGACTAATTCACCTACGATGTGTCAACACTTTGTTGATGAGGTTTTGCGACCCATTCGTGCTAAATTTCCTGGTGCATACATCATCCACTACATGGATGATATCCTGCTAGCTTGTGATAATTCCAGAGATCTCCAGAATTTATATAATGATGTAATGACAGTTTTACCAGAGGCGGGCTTACAAGTAGCTCCGGAAAAAATTCAGATGCAGCCTCCATATGAATATTTGGGCTATGCTCTTGACCGCACTACAGTGAGCCCTCAAAAAATTTCCATTAGTCAGAAAGGGCTCAAAACCTTGAATGATTTTCAAAAACTGCTGGGGGATATCAACTGGGTGCGCCCCTCCCTTGGTATTCCTAACTGTGAGCTCAGTAACCTGTTCCACACCCTTGAAGGTGATCCTGCTTTAAATAGCCCAAGGCAGCTAACTCCTAAAGCTCAGAAGGAATTAGATTTTTTTTCATGGATCGGCTTCAAAAATCTTACCTCTCCAGATTTAATCCCGGAGAAAAGGTATGGTTCTTGGTCTTCAACACTCCCGAGTCTCCAACTGCTGCTATAGCCCAATTATCTGGACCGTTAGAATGGGTTTACTTACATAACAAGCAGAATCGTACTGCTACACCTTACCTTGAGATGATAGCTAACCTTATAATTAAGGGAAGATCAAGAACCCAAGTATTAACTTGGACATGATCCCCATGTAATTGTACTACCTGACCCTAAAAAAGAAATTGAAGCTGTTTTACCACTCAGTGAAATCCTTCAGAGAGCTTTTAGCAGATTTTTCAGGAGAAATATCTTATCATTACCCAGCTGGAAAAACCTGGGAATTTCTGAAAAGGACACCTTTTGTAATTTCCACCATTGTCCGCTCCTCTCCCATTCCTGATGCTCCAGTGTATTATATTGATGGCTCCTCATCAGGAAGGGGTGGAATTACAGGTCCTTCGTTGACCACTACTGTACATACAAATTATAAATCTGCCCAACAAGTGGAACTCCGCCACCCTGATGCATTTACTATCCCATGTATCTGGCCCATGTAATGTGGTGAGTGATTCTGCATATGTAGTTGGTTTATTTCCTGGAATTGTCACTGCTTCTTTAAATGCCCATAATCCTATAATTCAGGAGCTACTCCATAAACTACAAGATCTCCTCCGAAATAGAACGTTCCCTATATACATCTCCCACATCCGTTCTCACAGCCAACTCCCGGGCCAATGGTTCGAGGAAACGAAGCAGCAGATCTCTTGGCAGCACCAGTATTTAAATCAGCTGAGGAAGCGCACCAGACTCTACATACAAATGCCCGCCGCCTTCATGTACACCATGGCATCCCATGGAGACAAGCTAGACAAATTGTCCTCAACTGTCCTGTCTGTGCTCCTTTACGTTGTACATCTCATGTAGCAGGAGCAAATCCTCGAGGTTTACAGACAAACCAATTGTGGCAGATGGATATAACTCATACTAACTTATTTCCCAACAAACCTTTCCTTCATGTGGTCATCGATACATATTCCCGGTTCATATGGGCTGTTCCTATGACGTCTGAAAGAGCTAAATCTGTTTGTTCACTTTTACTCCAGTGCTTCTCCGTCATGGGTATTCCCCATACCATAAAAACAGATAATGGTCCTGCTTACACCAGCAAAACCTTCAAATCCTTTTGCGAGGAATGGCAGATCAAACATATTACAGGAATTCCATATAATCCACAAGGACAAGGAATTGTTGAACGTGCCCACAGAACGCTTAAAACTCAGCTATTAAAGCAACGAAAAACAAGTATGCCTCCAATGGATTCTTTATCTTTAACATTATTCACCTTAAACTTCTTAAATATACCTCAAGGAGATCCCTATACCGCGGCTGAACGTCACTTTCAAGAAGATATGCAAACTCAAAAAACAGTCAATTCACCTATCTGGGTGAAAATTGATGATAAATGGATTGCAGGTCACCTCCTCATTCGGGGAAGAGGCTATGCTTTCATTTCTACAGAGGATAACCCTGCCAAGAAACTCTGGGTCCCTCTGCGACTTGTTAAGACTAGAATTCTCCAAGAATCAGAAAACAACTAATTCTTTCAATATAAAGTCTTAAATTTTAAATTGCAAGTTGCTATTTAAACTTCCTGGATTGGTTCATTTTAATAATGATCTTGTTTTGCAGTCTGTGATCATGGTTCATGTCTAATATCTTGCCTTACAGCCTAAATATTTTCTTTCTTATAAAAAAAGGTGGAAAAATGGGTGGACTCTGATCACAGTGCTCATTACAAAAATGTTTGCTAAATCAATGAAAAATTGTTTTTCTAATGATTCTGTTCACAGGATGAGATATTGGAATGCAGTAAACTTGTGCTACACTGCTCAATACTCCGAGACTCCTAAAACAGTGCTCGCTAAAAATTTAATAATTTGCAAAACTAATTTTTCCCAATGCTCTATTCACAGGAAAAGACACTTTCTCACCATCATTTGCCGGCTTTATATTCATGAAGCGCTTGACTCGTTACCATTTATCACCCTAAATGGGTCACATATACAGCTGTAAGATATTGATCGATCAAATGTATGTGTGCGTGTGTGTGCATGTGGTGGCCACCATTATGTTTGTGATTAATGTTGTGTCTATGTTATGTCTCAACTACTACCTTCTCAATTTCTGACCACTACAAACCTCTATTACATTCATCAGCTCCACTGCTGATCCACTAGATTTATCAATTTTAAAATCATCAATTCTCATACTTATTTCCCTGCTCCACCCATGTTGGAGCTTCTTTATGTTCTTCTCTCCATCCCAGACTTGGATCCCTACAAAGCTTTAAAATCTCTACTTGTGATTAACCTCGAAAAGTGTTTTTGTCTCGCCTAAGCTACAGGTACAGTTACCGGTGCCAGTGTCCACTTGCTAAAGAAGCCCTGCAAGACGCCCACACCGATGTTCCAGACACCTGCTCCAGCGCTCAAGACTCCTGTTCCAGAGTTCAAGATATCACACCGATGTTCCGGACACCTGTTCCAGCACTCAAGACTCCTGTTCCAGAATTCGAGATACTTGTTCCAGTGTTCCTGAGAACCGATCCAGTGTTCCTGACAATTCAACGAGTTTCTGATGATTGCTCTCCCAAGACTCATTCCTGTCTTCACCGATGCTGCTGTTCCAGAATCAGTTCTTCAGTTCTTCTGACCTTGTTCCAGAGATGTGACTCCATGGGAAATTGACTCTCACTAATTTAGGACAATACAGGCTGTAGTCTGTTATGACCAAACAGCCAGAGACATTTTACTATGAACTTTACTCGGTTCAAGATTAATTCGGACATTGGGACAACATATGATATTACCTTGTAATTGGAATTGTTCCTTTTCTGTTTCTCTCCTCTGTATGTATTATTTAGAATACTTGTATTTTTATATTTTTGTAAACAAAAAGGGAGAGTTGTTGGAGGACATGTTTAGCTAATCTGGGAGTTTTGTTGTTTTGCTCACTCCCAGCTTAATCTTATTTAAGCCAATGTTCATTCTAATGAGATCTCTCTTCTATGTAAACACTTCTAGAGGGTGTGGCAGTTACAGAAGTCACCTTGATTGAATAACTTCTGACTTATACATCTACTAAGGCTTCTATGTTTTCTAGATTGGGCACAGCTCCTCTTTATACCCACTGCACCCAACGTGGGACAGTTAGAATTTACCAGGAGACTACCACCCTGGCTACGCTGAGACTAAAGGTAGACTATAGGAAGGATCATACTAGTTTGCTCTAAGCAGGCGAGTATGACCCTTTCAGTACATGAGAACAAGATACTCAGAATCACCCTGGTGCAGATAATAATAAGGGACCTTGTGGGTACCATCTAGATTACATGAAGCTCATGAAGTTAAGATGTATTACTTTATATCAGCCCCCCTCTCTCCAGTGTTTTACATAAGAGATAATCTCGGGATTAGTCCTTGGTGTAACCTTTGTTTATACCTACAATAGGGTGTGGCACTACACTCTGTTTAGGGTTCTTTGTTGGCATGACAACCTCCCGATTGGGTTACTTTGGTGTATATAAGGGGCTGACTTGAGGCCCCTTCACCTTTTGCCTTTTGGTTCCTCAGCCTTCAGCTTTTGGCTCCTGCGGCTTTGGCTTTTGGCTTTTGGGCTTCTTCTCCCTGTGGGATCTCGCCTTGTGAGCGTTTATTCCCCTTGGAAGTTTTTACACGTGGTGGTCGCCATCTTGGCCTACACGTGGCTGGGGTGTCTAGCCTGGAATCCTAAGCATCCGGGTTTTTCCTTTTGCTGATTTGTATGCCTGAACCTGTGATAAGTAAAGCCTTTTAAAACCGCATCGGATTCCTGAGTGTTCATCCATTCCTCGCCGGCCCGGAGGTAGAAGGGAACTTCGCTTCCCGGCACTGTCGGGGACCCGGCGGGCGCCCCCGACATTTTGGTACACCTTTTATTTTAATGTCTTCATCCATGGGTTGATTCATTTTCTGCATTAATCAGTGTTTTTTGACCAAGAATATTGCTTGGGTTTCTCTGAAAGTACAAAAAAGCCACCTAGTTTCTCAAGAAAGGTTTCAAAGCTCCCAAAGATTGGTTTCCAACTTACGTTTGTTTTAGTTTCCAATCTATGACTTGGCTGGTATTAAAGCTGCTATTTGATAGTTATTAAATATGTTGTCATTGATATAAACCTGTTTGGTTAGGAAAAAGAAACTAAAATGATTGTCATAGACTGTTGCAGGACTCCTAAGGGCCGCTGCATCTGCTCTGGATTGCCTCCCAGAAATCACTCCGTAGATAAGGGATAGTCTAAATGTGGCAGTTTATCTGACCATGTATGCTGTATACTAGCTGGTATAAATATTCTCCCATGCTATC
>JAJIBD010027621.1:0-12455 GCA_021461705.1 Cryptotis parvus | reverse complement strand
GGGCGAGGCTGAGGCGCGAGTGCGCGTGAGAGACCAGCGAGGCGCGCCGCGGCTTTACCGCTTCCCCACGGCGGGCGCAGCACACGCGCGGCCGAGGGAGAGGAAACCGGCGCGGGAGCCACGGGGACGAGGGGCAGTGACCTGCGCTCCCCCGACCCCACCGCGTCCCTCGGCTGCGCCGCGCCCGGGGTACTCCCTCCCCGCGCCGCGTCGCCGCCGGCCTCTGCCCGCTTTGCCGCTGAATGATACAGCTCTCGCGGGGCACTCTTAGCCGCTGCCGCCTCAGTCGAGACCGGCGCGCGACCTACCGCCGGCCATAGAAGCGCGCGGCTTCCGGGGGCTGGCTGCTCCCGGGCTCCCCGCGACCCGGCCCTGGCCCACAGCTCCCCCGGCCTCCGGAGGCGGTGACAATGGACTATGACTTTAAAGTGAAGCTGAGCAGCGAGCGGGGCAGATCGACGACACTGTTTGAATATGAGGGAGCTGCAAAGGGTGGCCAAGGCACTTATGGGCAAATCCCAGCAAAGCCAAGAGGGAAAGGAGAAATGGGAAGGTAAAGACTATGCTTTAAAAACAAATGAAGGAACGGAATGTCTCAATGTCCGGCATGTAGAAATAGCGCATATAATCAAGAGTTTCACAGAGCTTCTAAAGCAGAAGCAAAGAAGCCAGTTCAGTTACGGGGAATGGTAGAAGTCACTATTCTATCCAGATCCTAGATGGAATTCACTACCTGCATGCTAACTGGGTGTGCACAGAACTTGAAACCTGCTAATATTTTTAGCTATGGTGAAGGTCCTGAGCCGGAAAAGTAAAGATTGCTGATATGGTACTGCCGTTATTTAATTCAGCTTTGAAGCCTTTAACGAATTTGGATCAGTAGTTGTAGCTTTCAATTCTGGTACGAGCTCCAGAACTGCTTCTTGGGCAAGACATTATACCAAAAGCTATTGATATTTGGACTATAGAATTGTATATTCAGAACTACCCCAATGTCCCAGAACCAATATTTCATTGTTGGAAACAAGAGGACATCAAAACTATTTAATCCTTATCACCATGACCAGCTGGACAGAATATTCAATGTAATGGGATTTCCTGCAGCGGGTAAAGGTGGGAAGATATAAAAAAGGATGCCCGGAGCATTCAACATGAATGAAAGATTTGAGAAGAAATACCTTACCAACTGCAGCCTTATCAAATATATGGAAAAATAAAGTTACACCAGATACTAAAAAGCATTCCATTTGCTTCAGAAGTTACTATATGAACCCAATAAAAGCCGAATTACCCCAGAACAGGCTATGCAGGATCCTATTTCTTAGAAGACCACTCTTCCTACATCAGATATTTTTGCCGGTTGTCAGATCCCTTACCCCAGCGAGAATTTTTTTTTAACCCGGAAGAGGGACCCAGAGAACAAGGAACAAAAAAAAAGAACCAGCAGCGCAGCAGCCGGGACAATAACATACTAATGGAACTGGTGTCAGGGAATCAAGACAGCTTGGTCACACACAGGGACCCCCATTGAAAAAAGTGAGAGTTGTTCCTCCTACCACTACTTCGAGATTGGACTAATCATGACCTCCAGACTATCAGGTTCCAATCCACACTGCTAATCCCCAACCCTGGACCAAGCATCACAGCCACAGAGCAGCATGGGATACTCAACTACCTCCCAGCAGCCTCCACGGTACTCACATCCCGAACACATCGGTACTAGTGCGTTGGAACGTGTCAATGCACTGTTGCTAAAGCTGCAGAACTGACTTGCAATTCTCTGTGGGAACCTGGTATGGGCCATGAGAATGTACTGGCCACAACCACATATTTAAAATGTCCAGTAGCCAAGTTCCACCACTTTTTCACAGATTGAGATTGAGTGGCTTCCAAGTTCAGTACCTATTTTGGGTGGACGCGGGTGCTTCAGCACGGTTTGTGTCAGTGGAGTGGTTGCTACTTCCATAGTTTACTTGAGGCATGGTTCAGACTGACCAAAGCCTGCATTTTTTTAGCGCGGTCTGTAGCAATTGAGCTTTGTGAATGTTAGCTGGGAATAGCTTGTTTTGTCTTTTTGTATGTGGTGAGATTCTTTCCAAGTAATTACAATATTATCCACGACCAATGGTACACACACAAGTTTAACAGGTACAAGAGCAGCACAGCATTTATTAACAAAATAACCAAGCCCCTCAAAATGAGATTATTACGGTGAAGGACATGTTTGGCTAATCTGGGAGTTTTTGTTGTTTTGCTCACTCCCAGCTTAATCTTATTTAAGCCAATGTTCATTCTAATGAGATCTCTCTCTTCTATGTAAACTACTTGAGAGGTGTGGCAGTTACAGAAGTCACCTTGATTGAATAACTTCTGACTTATACATCTACTAAGGCTTCTATGTTTTCTAGGTGGGCACAGCTCCTCTTTATACCCACTGCACCCAACGTGGGACAGTTAGAATTTACCAGGGAGACTACCACCTGGCTGCGGCTGAGACTAAAGGTAGACTATAGGAAGGATCGATACTAGTTTGCTCTAAGCAGGCGAGTATGACCCTTTCAGTACATGAGAAGATACTCAAGAATCACCCTGGTGCAGATAATAATAAGGGGGCCTTGTGGGTACCATCTAAGATTACATGAAGCTCATGAAGTTAAGATGTATTACTTTATATCAGCCCCCTCTCTCTCCAGTGTTTTACATAAGAATAATCTCCGAGGATTAGTCCTTGGTGTAACCTTTGTTTATACCTACAATAGGGTGTGGCACTACACTCTGTTTAGGGTTCTTTGTTGGCATGACAACACTCCCGATTGGGTTACTTTGGTGTATATAAGGGGGCTTGGAGGCCCCTTCACCTTTACGCTTTTGGTTTCCTCAGCCTTCAGCTTTTTTGGCTCCTGCGGCTTTTGGCTTTTGGGCCTTCTTCCCTGTGGGATCTCCCTTGTGGCGTTTATTCCCCTTGGAAGTTTTTCACGTGGTGGGGTAGTCGCCATCTTGGCCTCTGTGGCTGGGGTTCTAGCCTGGAATCTAAGCATCGGGTTTTCCTTTTGCTGATTTGGCATGCCTGAACCTGTGATAAGTAAAGCCTTTTTGAAAACTGTTGCATCGGATTCCTGAGTGTTTCATCCATTCCTCGCCGGCCCGGAGGTAGAGAGAACTTCGCTTCCGGCACTGTCGGGGACCCGGCGGAGGCGCCCATTTGCGACCAGGCGTCCTGAATGAGCACGACGAACATCGTCTGGTCTATTATCACCGGACAGAGACCATCTGCTTCCGAACCGTGAGTATGATGGATATCTCATGGTACATAGATACATTGTGTATCTTTTATTGGCTCAAGAACCATACACTTAGCCAGTCTATAAAAGTTCCTTTCTGAGAACTTTACTCTATCTTTTCACAAATCATCTGGGTCCTTGCGATTTTTAAAGCTGTACCTTTGTGTAAGGACAATGTTTAATAGGAAGAAAGTAATAAGTGAATAAATCTTAAGGGACCGAGGTTTACTCAGCGATTGAGTAAGTGAGGATATAAACTACAGGTAGACTGAGATGGCAAAGCTTGAGGACAGGGTATTAAACAGGGAGTTTAAAATTTGAAGAAATTAGAGTAGAAATAAGAGTATTAAACAGTTTTAAAATTTGAGGAATTAAGAAGAGAACAGGATTTAAAATTCAAGAAAAATTAGAAAGAACAGGATTTAAAATTCAAGAAAAATTAGAAGAACAGGATTTAAAATTCAAAGAAAAATTAGAAGAACAGGATGTAAAATTCAAAGAAAAATTAGAAGAACAGGAAAGTAAAATTATTAAACAGGATTTAAAATTTGAAGTAAGGTTTGAAGAACAGAAGAAGGATATCGATAAAATCAGCGCAGCATTATCTTAGAGGAAGAAATTGACCAGAGATAGAATAGATGGACAGAAGAGGAGGTTTGGAGGTTACATGGGTTGAAAGAACAAAGGAAGAAACATGATGAAACTTGAAAACTTAAACCAAGAAATGGATATTACGCGGGGAGATTTCTGATTTCATAACCATCAATCGGGACCTGGCGCATACCCAATACTGAGAGGGCGTGAAGACCAAACTTTAAAAGCCATTCTAAACATGCATCCCCCAAAACTGTGAACTTGAAAGGGTGTATACATTCCCGGCAAAAAAAATCTAAAAAAAAGAATTCTAATGTGGCTGATAACTTAGAGGAGGAACAGGAACCCAGAGGAGGCAAATTCCCAAGCTGAAAAATCTCCCCAGGGGTTAATACCCTCAATGGAATTAGATGTTCCTCTGCCAGATAACAAGCTCTGATGAGGAAGAGGGGGCTCAGATTAGCTCGAGGAGTCAAGAGCAAAGCCCAGCTTAATCTTCTCATGACCAGTCTAAAGATAAAGAGTAAAACAGGTCGTGAAGACTTAAAAATGGGGTCAGTAACCCGTTTAGGAAGGCTTGCGACGGGTTTGGTATATCAGATCCCTTATTGCTTCTTTAAAATATTTAGCTGATTGGAGCGAAAATGATCAGTGGGTATTGGGAGACTTTGAAATGGTAGCTTATACTTGTCTAAACAAATCACAGTACATACAATGGCAAATGTGGTATGCAGATAGGGTTAAGCAGAATATTGACACTTTAAGAGAAAAGGAATCGAGAGCCGCTTTTCCCTTAACTTTTGCCATGCTAAAGGTGAAGGTGAATGGAAAAGAAAGCAAAACAAGCGACATTACCTGAACCTATTTTAAAATTTGTTCGGGGACGGAGTGTTAAAGCGTGGGAAAAGTAGGTTCATGACTAGAATTTCTAGGTAGCTATACGAATTTACCAGGGTAGCGTGATGAACCATACTTTGATTTTGTTGGGAGGTTATGTGAAACAATCAAGGAAGGGGTTCAAGACCAACCACTCAGATCCTAAAACGAAACTTAGCATATGAGAATGCTAATCAAAATGTCAAAGCGCTTTACTATATGTGTTAAGGAAGGATGACCTCATGGGGTATCCAAGGGCCTGTAAAAATGTGGTTCAACCTCCCATAAAAATGCAGGATGATGGGAGCTTATCCCATACAGCAGGAGGATCAGGAGAGGGGATGAAATGTCAAACAGCTTTGGGGGAGAACAATAAACTTCAAGGATAAACTAATAATCGGAGGAACTATTCTAATAATCTCCAGCTCCACCCTCGGAGGGCCGCACCTGGACCATGACCCAAGGTGCAGAAAAAGGAAAACATTGGGCCAGGGACTGGCGGGTATTTGGCAGCCGAGATCAAGCCTGAGGCTTTCATCTGGACAGATATTACCTGCTTAGCTGCGGAAGAAGGGCACACCCGTGAGAGATTGCCCATCTTCAAAACTATCAATACAGGGGCAACATTCTAATATTCCCTTTTATAGGAAATGTTACATGGGCCCCCTCCCAGGTTCCTGAAGCTCTGAGCTCAAAATGGCAGTCTATACATCCTCAATGTGGGAAGCTGGGTGGGGGCCAGCCCCAGGCTTTCTTTGAATCAAGGGCACTCTCCTTCATTCCACCTGCCCAGTATCCTCGAATCAGAATCCACAAATTACAGTCAATAAATACCCTCATACCCCATCAGGCAGTGACAGTCTGGACATTCTCTGCCCTAAGACTGTCTCCTTATACCCAATCAAGACTTCTACATGCTCTCAAAAACAGGGATAAAAGGACCGCTCCCCAGGTAGTATGGGTTTAGTTCAGGGGAAGCGGTTAAGGCTGAGGTTTAAAGGAATTATGGTGCATTTCGGGCTTCTGGATCCTGAATCTCATGGAAGATAATACTGTCAATATCTGTGCCAACTAAATGGACTTAAAAAGGGGAACCACTTGCTAAACTATTATTATTTTTTTTGAGGATCCGTGTAGTCGAGTCGGGGCTCCCCGGCTGATGGCCTAAACGGTACCAACCATTCTGCCAACTTCATTGTTGGCGGTTATGCAGCCACACAGACCAAGCCCACCAGCCACCTGCTAACTATCTAGTTAATTTTTACTGCCAAAATTTCTTCAGGCCAAGCGGCCGGTGCTACTATCGGAGTTTATAAAGGAATTCAAAGGCATGTTGGATACAGGGGCTTGAAACATATCTATAATCTCCACCAAAGTATTGGCCCTCTAACTGGGCCCCTAAAGGAAGTGTCCCCGAGCCTGAGCGGGTGTAGCAATATCTCCTCCTCTCTTCTCCGACAGTGCAAGGTGCCTGCCGTGTAGTGACCCTGAGGAATGTTTAGCCATGGGTCAAGCCTTATATAGCCCCTATGCCGCTTTAACTTTATGGGGGTTGGAGACATGCTGGAGCAGTGGGGGGCAGTAATCCACATACCTCGTTCAATTCCCGTCGGCACACCAATTTCAGCTCTCCATAATAAGCCTAACGGGGTAACCCTGTTTAGTGGGGCCGCTGTGGTTGGACGCCCACCACTATCGTATTCAGTGGGAGTCTGACAAACCTATATGGACACCACAGTGGCCCCTCAATACCAAAGATTAGAGGCGCTAACAAATCTAGTGGAAGAACAGCTGAAATTAGGACATATTGAGGAAACATTTTCAGAGATGGAATTCTCCCGTTTTTATCAATACAGAAAAAATCAGGCAAATGGCGTTTGCTGATTGACTTAAGGGATAGAAGTTCTACTATGGTCCCCCATGGGAGCCCTACAACCTGGGCTCCCCTCTCCAGCGTTATTCATAGGATTGGCTGCTAATTATCATAGATTTAAAAGACTGCTTTTTACGAGCATACCTATCCACCCAGATGATCGGAAAAGGTTTGCATTTAAAGTCCCCTTCCAGTAATTATAGAGGTCCTTTACGTAGGTTTCAGTGGACAGTATTTAAGGAATGACTAATTCACCTACGATATGTCCAACACTTTGTTGATGAGGTTTTTGCGACCCATTAGGTGCTAAATTTCCTGGTGCATACATCATCCACTCCACATGGATGATATCCTCGTTGGCTTGTGATAATTCCAGAGATCTCCAGGGGCTTATATAATGATGTAAGGATGTTTTACCAGAGGCTGAGCTTACAAGTAGCTCCGGAAAAATTCCAGATGCAGCCTCCATATGAATATTTGGGCTAATACTTTTACCGCACTACAGTGGTGCCCTCAAGAAATTTCCATTAGTCAGAAGGGCTCAAGACCTTGAATGATTTTCAAAAACTGCTGGGGATATCAGCTGGGTGCCCCTCCCTTGGTATTCCTAACTGTGAGCTCAGTAACCTGTTCCACACCCTTGAAGGTGATCCTGCTTTTTAAATAGCCCAAGGCAGCTAACTCCTAAAGCTCAGAAGGGGTTAGATTTTTTTCATGGATCGGCTTTAAGAATCTTACCCTCTCAGATTTAATCCGGAGAAAAGGCTATGGTTCTTGGTCTTCCCAACACTCCCGAGTCTCCAACTGCTGCTATGGCCCCAATTATCTGGACCGTTAGAATGGGTTTACTTACATAACAAGCAGAATCATACTGCTACACCTTACCTTGAGATGATAGCTAACCTTATAATTAAGGGAAGATCAAGAACCCAAGTATTACTTGGACATGATCCCCATGTAATTGTACTACCTGACCCTAAAAGGAATTGAAGCTGTTTTCACCACTCAGTGAAATCCTTCAGAGTGCTTTAGCAGATTTTTTCAGGAGAAATATCTTATCATTACCCAGCTGGAAAAACCTGGGAATTTCAGAAAAAGGACTCCTTTTGTAATTTCCACCATTGTCCGCTCCTCTCCCATTCCTGATGCTCCAGTGTATTATATTGATGGCTCCTCATCCAGGAAGGGGTGGAAGTATAGGTCCTTCGTTGACCACTACTGTACATACAAATTATAAATCTGCGGAACAAGTGGAACTACGCCACCCTGATGCATTTACTATCCCATGTATCTGGCCCATGTAATATGGTGAGTGATTCTGCATATGTAGTTGGTTTATTTCCTGGAATTGTCACTGCTTCTTTAAATGCCCATAATCCCTATAATTCAGGAGCTACTCCATAAACTACAAGATCTCCTCGGAAATAGAACGTTCCCTATATACATCTCCCACATCCGTTCTCACAGCGAACTCGGGGCCAATGGTTCGAGGAAGGCGAAGCTGAAGAATCTCTTGGCAGCACCAGTATTTAAATCAGCTGAGGAAGCGCACCAGACTCTACATACAAATGCCGCCGCCTTCATGTACACCATGGCATCCCATGGGAGACAAGCTAGACAAATTGTCATAACTGTCCTGTCTGTGCTCTTTTTTACGTTGTAATCTCATGCTTAGCAGGAGCAAATCCTCGAGGTTTACAGACAAACCAATTATGGCAGATGGATATAACTCATACTCAACTTATTTCCCAACAAACCTTTTCCTTCATGTGGTCATCGATACATATCCCGGTTCATATGGGCTGTTCCTATGGCGTCTGATATTGCTAAATCTGTTTGTTCACTTTTACTCCAGTGCTTCTCTGTCTTGGGTATTCCCCCACTTACCATAAAAACAGATAATGGTCCAGCTTACACCAGCAAAACCTTCAAAATCCTTTTTGGGGAATGGCAGATCAAACATATTACAGGAATTCCATATAATCCCACAAGGACAAGGAATTGTTGGACGTGCCCACACGGCAAAACTCAGCTAGTAAAAACAGCGAAAACAAGTATGCCTCAATGGATTCTTTATCTTTAACATTATTCACCTTAAACTTCTTAAATATACCTCAAGGAGATCCCTATACGCGACTGGTATCATTTTAAAGAAGATATGCAAACTCCAAAAAAACAGTCCATTTCACCTATCTGGGGTGAAAATTGTTGATAAATGGATTACAGGTCACCTCCTCATTCGGGGGGAAGAGGCTATGCTTTCATTTCTACAGAGGGATAACCGCCAAAACTCTGGGTCCCTCTTCGACTTATTAAGACTAGAATTCTCCAAGAATCAGAAAACAACTAATTCTTTCAATATAAAGTCTTAAATTTTTAAATTGCAAGTTGCTTTTTAAACTTCCTGGATTAGTTCATTTTAATAATGATCTTGTTTTGCAGTCTGTGATCATGGTTCATGTCTAATATCTTGCCTTACAACCTAAATATTTTTCTTTCTTATAAAAAAAGGTGGAAAAATGGGTGGACTCTGATCACAGTGCTCATTACAAAAATGTTTGCTAAATCAATGAAAAATTGTTGTCCTAATGATTCTGTTCACAGGATGAATATTGGAATACCCAGTAAACTTGTTTGCTACACTGCTCAATACTCGAGACTCCTAAAACGAGTGCTCGCTAAAAATTTAATAATTTGCAAAACTAATTTTTCCCAATGCTCTATTCACAGGAAAAGACACTTTCTCACCATCATTTGCCGGCTTTATATTCATGAAGCGCTTGACTCGATTACCATTTATCACCCTAAATGGGTCACATATACAGCTGTAAGATATTGATCGATCAAATGTATGTAATGCGTGTGTGTGCATAATGGTGGCCACCATTATGTTTGTGATTAATATTGTGTCTATGTTATGTCTCAACTACTACCTTCTCAATTTCTGACCACTACAAACCTCTGTTACATTCATCAGCTCCACTGCTGATCCACTAGTTTATCAATTTTAAAATCATCAATTCTCATACTTATTTCCCTGCTCCACCCATGTTGGAGCTTCTTTATGTTCTTCTCTCCATCCCAGACTTGGATCCCTACAAAGCTTTAAAATCTCTACTTGTGATTAACCTCGAAAAGTGTTTTTCTCAGCCTAAGCTACAGGTACAGTTACGGGTGCCAGTGTCCACTTGCTAAAGAAGCCCTGCAAGGCGCCCACACCGATGTTCCAGACACCTGCTCCAGCGCTCAAGACTCCTGTTCCCAGAGTTCAAGATATCACACCGATGTTCGGACACCTGTTCCAGCACTCAAGACTCCTGTTCAGAATTCGAGATACTTGTTCCAGTGTTCCTGAGACCCGATCCAGTGTTCCTGACAATTCAACGGGTTCCTGATGGTGCTCTCCCAAGACTCATTCCTGTCTTCCGCGATGCTCCCTGTTCAGAATCAGTTCTTCAGTTCTTCGACCTTGTTCCAGAGATGTGACTCCATGGGGAAATTGACTCTCACTCAATTTAGGACAATACAGGCTGTAGTCTGTTATGACCAAACAGCCAGAGACATTTTACTATGAACTTTTTCTCGGTTCAAAGATTAGTGGACATTGGGACAACATATGATATTACCTTGTAATTGGAGTTGTTCCTTTTCTGTTTCTCTCACTCTGTGTATTATTTTTAGAATACTTGTATTTTTATATTTTTTGGTAAACACAAAAGGAGAGTTGTTGGAGGGACATGTTTAGCTAATGGGAGTTTTTGTTTTGCTCACTCCCAGCTTAATCTTATTTAAAGGCAATGTTCATTCTAATGAGATCTCTCTTCTATTAAACACTTCTAGAGGGTGTGGTCAGTTACAGAAGTCACCTTGATTGAATAACTTCTGACTTATACATCTACTAAGGCTTCTATGTTTTCTAGATTAGGGCACAGCTCCTCTTTATACCCACTGCACCCAGTGGGACAGTTAGAATTTACCAGGAGACTACCACCCTGGCTACGCTGAGACTAAAGGTAGACTATAGGAAGGATCATACTAGTTTGCTCTAAGCAGGCGAGTATGACCCTTTCAGTACATGGAGAACAAGATACTCAGAATCCACCCTGGTGCAGATAATAATAAGGAGGCCTTGTGGTACCATCTAGATTACATGAAGCTCATGAAGTTAAGATGTATTACTTTATATCAGCCCCCCTCTCTCTCCAGTGTTTTACATAAGGGATAATCTAGGGATTAGTCACTTGGTGTGACCTTTGTTTATACCTACATAGGGTGTGGCACTACACTCTGTTTAGGGTTCTTTGTTGGCATGACAACCTCCCGATTGGGTTACTTTGGTGTATATAAGGGGGCTGACTTGAGGCCTCTTCACCTTTTGCTTTTTGGTTCCCTCAGCCTTCAGCTTTTTGGCTCCTGCGGTTTTGGCTTTGGCTTTTTGGGCTTCTTCCTGTGGGATCTCGCCTTGTGAGCGTTTATTCCCCCTTGGGAGTTTTTACACGTGGTGGTCGCCATCTTGGCCTACACGTGGCTGGGGTTAGGCCTGGAATCCTAAGCCTCGGGTTTTTCCTTTTTGCTGATTTGTATGCCTGAACCTGTGATAAGTAAGCCTTTTAAAACCGCATCGGATTCCTGAGTTTTCATCCATTCCTCGCCAGCCGGAGGTAGAAGGGAACTTCGCTTCCCGGCTATTTCGGGACGGCGGGCGCCCCGACATTTTGGTACACCTTTTATTTTTAATGTCTTCATCCATGGGTTGATTCATTTTCTGCATTAATCAGTGTTTTTGACCAAATTATTGCTTGGGTTTCTCTGAAAGTACAAAAAAGCCACCTAGTTTCAAGGAAAGGTTTCAAAGCTCCAAAAGATTAGTTTCCAACTTACGTTTGTTTTAGTTTCCAATCTATGACTTGGCTGGTATTAAAGCTGCTATTTGATAGTTATTAAATATGTTGTCATTGATATAAAACCTGTTTGGTTAGGGAAAAAGAAACTAAAATGATTGTCATAGACTTTGTTGCAGGACTCCTAAGGGGGGCTGCATCTGCTCTGGATTGCCTCCCGCAAATCACTCCGTAGATAAGGGGGGAGAGTCTAAATGTGGCAGTTTATCTGACCATGTATGCTGTACTAGCTGGTATAAATATTCTCCCCATGCTATCACAATCATCGTGGGACTAGCTAGATCTTACCAGCATATTAGCCTGGCCACGTAAGGACACCTAAGTAATTAGACCAGAGAGAAATGCTGTTTGCTTCCAAACAAACAAGCATGGCTCCCTGATAAAAAATATAAAACTACAATGAAGTAGAGGGAGACTTGTGAAGGCTTGGAGAAATATTTAACTGGCATTGGTGTTGATCTTTTGGTACAGTGACTTGCCATCTCAGAAACCCCCTTCTCTACATTTCAAAGGCCTTCCCGGGGCTCAAAACATTAGCACAGTAAAGGCCCTAGGTGAGATGCAGGGAGGGGTTACCTGAGGGCATTGGACCCTCCCCTGCTTTCCATAACAATGGGGGAGGAAGGGCTGAGTTGCGGGGGTATAAACTAGCCGGTTCCCGCTCTCCCGAGGCTTCTTCTTCCGGTGGAATCTAGCCTTGTGAGCGTTTTTTTCCCCTTGGAAGTTTTACACGTGGTGGTCGCCATCTTGGCTTACACGTGGCTGGGGTTCTAGCCTGGAATCCCTAAGCATCGGGTTTTTCCTTTTTGCTGATTTGTATGCCTGAACCTGTGATAAGTAAAGTCTTTTTAAAATCGCATCGGATTCCTGAGTATTCATCCATTCCTCGCGGCCGGGGGTAGAAGGGAACTTCGCTTCCCGGCACTGTCG
>JAJIBD010027620.1:0-14993 GCA_021461705.1 Cryptotis parvus | reverse complement strand
ACTGCTGCAATGGGAGATGTTCATTTTATTTTTTTTAAATTTTTTATTATTCCATCACCGTGAAAACATAGCAATTCACAAAGGTGTCTGATACTGGCTCTTGGTAATAAAGTATTCCAGCACCCATCCCCTCCACCAGTGCCCCATTTCCACCACCAATCTACCCTCCCCCCCCCGCCCCCACTTCCGCTTTAATAGCAGGTACCCTAGTTTCTCTCCTTCTCTCTCTATCTCTCTTCTGTCTCTGCATTTCTCTCCTCCTCTTATTTTACACATTGTGGCTAGCCCTGCAGATATTTAGAGTTTATCACTGAAGTCTCTTTTGTGTATATTCAGTGTTGTGAGTTTTAATCTGCCATTACCATTTCCCCATATTTAGTAAAACACTTGTGTCTATTTATATCCTTATTAACAAAAATGCAGCCATCTCTATATCTGTCCTTTTCCTTCTGACTAACTTTTCACTCAGCATGATGGTGCTCCATGTCCATCCATTTGCAGGTAAATTTCATAATTTCATCCTTTCTGACAGCCGTGAGATAGTATTCCATAGTGTAGAGGAACCACAGTTTCTTTAGCCAGTCCTCTGTTCCCCGCCTTAGGTTGTTTCCAGATTCTAGCCATATAGTGAAGAGGTATTAGAGATGAATAAAGAAGTACAGATATGTTTCGGTTAGGTGTTTTTTTGGTCTCTAGGTATGTCCCCAGGGGTGCTATTGCTGGATCAAATGGGAGCCTCACCCTAGTTTTTCGGAGGGTTACTTTATTGAACGCATTTCAAAAGGGGCTGGACCAGTCGGCAATTATTCCTCAGCAGTGGATGAGAGTCCTTTTTTTTCCCACGCTCCACGACAAGCACTGCTGTTCTTGCTGTTTTGGATGTGCTGCCAAGTCTCTGTAGGGTGTGAGATGGTACTCTCATTGTTGTTTTGATTTTACATCTCCCTGATGATTAAAGATAAGAGCACTTTTTCATATGCCTTTTGGCCATTCTGAATTTCTTCTCGGGAAGCTTCTGTTCATTTCCTTCTCCCCATTTTGGATGGGGTTAGGCTGTTTTCTTCTTGTGGAGTGCTACCACTTCCTGATATATCTGGAGATTAACCCCTTGCCATGGCTAATGGGTGAAGTATCCTTACCCCACCTGGATTTATCTCTTTTGTATCTTGGTCACCTTTTTTGGGGTGAGAAAGCTTTTCACCTTTATATAATCCCATTTCGTTTATCATTGCTTCCTTACTTTGCTTTCGGTCAGTGGTGTGCGTGCCTTCCTTTAAAGACATAGCTTTTCAAGCTTCGATGTCACAGAGCGCTTCTCCTTTATGTTTTCTTCTCTTATGTACCTTATAGATTCATGTCTGATATCGAGTTCTAGAACCCACTTCCTTGATTCACTTTCGGGCCATGGCGTTAGAAGGAGGCCTTTCCAAGTTCATTTTTTTGTAGCTGCTCAGTTTTCACAGCACCATTTGTTGAAGAGGCTTTCTTTGCTCCACTTAATATTTTTTTGCCCCTTTATCGAAGATTAAGTGGTTGTATATTTGTGGAGTGCAAGTTTCAGGATACTCAGCTCTATTCCATAGGTCTACGGGTCTGTCTCTATACCAATACCACACTGTCTTAATTACAACTGGTCTGGAACATAGTAGAGCTTCTGAGGTTGGCGAAAAAGTTGATTCCTCCTAATCTTCTTTCTTTCCCAAAGGGGACTGCTTTAGCTATTCGTGTGGGGTTTTTTATTCCATACAAATTTCAGGAGTGTTTGTTCAATTTCTTTGAAGAACATCATGGGTATCTCTTTATAGGGACCTTAATGAATCTGTATGTAAAGCTCTAGGGAGGACACCATTTTGATAGTGTGCGAATCCTTCCAACCGTGAGCAGGAAAATGTCCCACTTTCCTCAGTCTTTTTTATTTCCGGGCTAAACGCTTTTGTAGTTTTCTTTGGAGATCCCTTACATTCTTTGCTCAAACTGATTCCCAGGTATTTGATTTCTCTCTGGGTGCAATTCGTGAATGGAGTAATTTTTTAATGTCCCTTTCTTCTCTTTCTTTCTGCTTGCATATGGAAGACCATTGCTTTTGTGTATTGATTTTGTACCCTGGCTAATTCCAACTATATGAATGTGTATTATTTCTAGGCTCTCTTGGTAGAGAGCTTTGGGCTTTCCAGGTATAATATCATGCCATTCCCGTGCAAAAGAGTGAGGAATCCTGGTTCTTCCCTCTCCTATCTGGATGCCTTAATGCGTCTTTTTTTCTTTCCCTGATTGCTAAGTGGCAAAGTACCTTCCTAGATACTATATTGAATAGAAGTGGTGAGAGTGGGCGCCTTGTCTCTGTCCTGATCTTTAAGGGGAAGTGCTTTCTGCTTCCCCCACTGAGAACAAGCTCGCTGTGGGCTTGTAGTAGATGGCCTGTGGACATCTTGAGGAAGTGCCCTTCTGGCTCCCATTTTACGGGGAGCTTCAACATAGAATGGGTGTTGAATCTTTGTCGTATTGCCTTCTCTGCATCTATTGATAAGTGATCATATGGTTTTTACTCTTTCTTTGCTGATATGGATGTATTATGTTGGATTGACTCTGCGGATGCTGAGTCCATCCTTTGCATTCCCCGGATGAATCCCACTTTGGCTTCCATGGTGCACAAATCTTTCGATGACCTTTGGATTCTCCTATTTCAGTATTTTGTTGAAGATCTTCGCACCCGTATTCATCAGGGATGTGGTCTTGTAGTTTTCCTTTTTGTGACATCTTTGTCTGCTTCTTTGCATCAGGGTGATATGTGCCTCGTAAAAGCTATTTGGGAGTATTTCTGTTTCTACAATTTGCCGGAAGAGCTTAAAAGAATTGAGAGTAGGTCTTCTTTTAAAGGTTTTTTCCTGTGAATTCACTCGGTGAATCCATCCAGCCTGGGCTTGTGTTTGGGGAGAATTTTCTTTTGATTACCGATTCTATTTCCTCGATGGAGATAGTTTAGCCGAGGTATTCCACCCCTTCTTGTTGCAGACTTCTGTAGCTATAGTAATCGCTAGTTCTGTCCATTTCTTCTAGGTTCCTCTTGTTTCCGTAAGCATGGTGTGTGGCTCTCATAGTAATCTCTGATGATCTTTTGAATTTCTGTGTTTTCTGTTGTGATGTCCCAGTTTTCATTTCTGACTCCTATTTATTTGGGGTTCTCTCTCTTTTTCCTTTTCTTCAAGTCTTGCAAGTGGTTTGTCAATCTTGTTTATTTTTCAAAAGAACCAGCTTTTGGTTGCAGTGGATCTTCTGGATTTTTTTTTGACTTTCTCATTGATTTCTAAAGGCTCTAAGTTTTATGGTATTTCTTTTTGCTCTTGGGTTGGGCTCGCTTTGTTGATCACTCTAAGATACTTGATTGTGAGTAGACTGTTTGATGTGACCTTTCTCTTCTCTGATGAGATGCTTGAAGAGCTATGAACTTGCCTCTTAACGAAGCTTTTGCTGTATCCCACAAGTTCTGGTAATTCGTGGCTTCAGTCTCATTTTGTTTCAAGGAATCTTTGGATTTCCTGATTTCTTTTTTATGACTTGCTGGTTGTTCAGCAGTGAGCTGTTGGGTTTCCAGGTACTTGGTATTGGTCTCTCCGTTTTTTGTGTACAATTATTCTATTTTCAGTGCATGTCATGGTCTGAAAAAAAATAGTTGTAGCCGTAATTTCTATCTTCTTGATTTTATGGAGGTATGGATTGGCAAGGCTCAGCATGTGATTCTTATTTTGGAGTATGTTCCATGTGCACTGAGAAGAAAAGTGTATTCAGCTTTTGGGGATGAAATACCTACCCTGTATGTCTACCAGCCCTCTTTTCTTCCATCTCTTCTTTAGGGCCATACATTTCTGGTAAGTTTCAATCTTGTTGATCTACTCAGGGTTAATAAGAGCAGTGTTGAAGTCTCCAACTTCCCAATTGTGTTGCTGTCAATGCTTCTTTGAAGTCTATTAGTAGTTGTTTTAGTATTTTGTTGGACCCCTCATTGGGTGCATATATGTTTAATAGAGAGCAAATGGAATGTCAGGAAGTAGTTCATTTCATTTGAAAATTTTCTCTCTCTGAAATTCATAGCTGTGCAAATCTGACCTACTAGTCCACACTGGGTGGTCAATTTGGCCGCAATGAATGCGTTTTGGTGATATTTGTGTTAGTAAGAACAAATGATCAAAAACGTGCCAAATGGAGGTGATATAATTGTGCTCACAGTCTATATTATCTTACTCCTATTCCTTCCCATCTCCCAGTCGCAGTATCATGTTCTTGAGGGGGTGGCACTGAAGAGTCGAAGTAAATCAAAATCCCTTTGAACTCTCTCTTTATGTTGATTTAAACAATTTTTGCAGAATGGTGAGATCCTGATAGTGAGTCCATACTACAGCCTCATGAAGGACCCACAAAAAAATTGAGTTTGAACAGTGTCAGGATAGTGTTTCTGATGACTGCTTCTTGTCTCAATGGTATCAAAGGATTTTTAAATCCTAATGGAATGTTAGGACTGGCAGCATCTTGAAATCTTATAACCCCTAATACGAGCTTGTTCACTGTGTGGAATGGTTGATCATGCCAGGTCCTTTTCAGAACTGGTTTCCAAAATCAATGGATATTGATATAGTGATGCTTTTAAAAAATAATAGAGTTTGTTAATAATAGAGACTCTCACAGACATGGGGTATTTCTGCATTGTGGCTCTCCTGTGCCCAGCAACTCACTTAGGCATCCAGAGGGAGGCAGGGAGTCCTAGCTCTGGCCGCTGCTCCAATACCACCACACTAGTCATGGCCACCGCCTCTGCAGAGCTCCTCGCGAATAAGCTTAGATGACCCTCTAATTTCTGAGGGGCTCCATTTTGGCTACATCCCGGATTTCCCTCGTCAGAACTCCACCCAGCAGACCGTACCTTATCGCAGCCCTGCTCATGTAAGCGTGCTCATTAAATAGAATCGTATGGTTTAGAGATGCACTACAAGAGTATGCTACATCTCGCACAGCAGAGCCTTGAAAGCCACCCCCGCGGTTGGTTTTTGATATGCCAGATACCAGTACTCACCATAGACCCCATTCTGGGCGATGACTCCGATGGAAATGGCTCAATTCTTTATGTCTCTGGGGCAAAGGTGCCCTTGGCTCTACTCTGCATGCAGGGACATGGAGATGTTACTGGTGATTCGCCTCGGCCAAATCAAATGATGAATCGGAAGAGTGACAGCGATAGAGCTCAAAGCCAGCAAGAAAAACCTTGTTATGGCATTGTTATTTTAAAAGGTAAAATGTTAAGAGCTGTTTTTTAAGTGTTTTTCTGCTAAATCTCCTGTGGTATATCATATTTAAATTAGGTGGAAATGAATCAGCGATTTTGATGAAATCATTTAAGAATGTATCTTGCATTTCTACTTTTTGCCCTCAAGTCATTTCAGCTGACTTGTATTTCTGGCAATGCAACAGGTTATTTTCAAGTTTAATGCTTCTTATTGTAAATATATTAAATTCAGATGCCAGGGTCAGTAAAATCCATAATGCGCTTTTGAGCTGGTATCACATTCAGGTTCTCACTCATCCCATTCCAGTTGGTTTTTTATAAAAGGGAGCAAACAGATGGCACGTGAACTAACTCTCTCAATTCTAAAACAGCTGCTTCGCGGCCCAAAGGAATCTACAACCTTCAATGGGACAGCTTCTCTATTTGAGTTTTAAGCTTATTTGAAAATAAAATGCAGCACAAACATATCTAAATGTGTGTTCTTAGTTTCTTTTTTGGTTTATATGGTCTACAGTTATGCCAAAGCGGAGCTCGGTATTATTCCTTCAGTGACAATATGCAATATTGAATACAATATAATATTTATATATATTTGAGGTATGTTGTGACCCTTAATTCAAACCTCAGTGAGAGACCTGCTGCCTGGGTGGTTTTTCTGGATGCAATTCCAGCTGATAGAATCTTCATTTTTACATGATTAGTAAACCCGAAACAAGCTGACATGCCTGAACTTTAAAGAAGGAGTTAAGATAGTGGAAAGTTAAGCTTAAATATGGGAAAGGGCGTAAAATCAGCAGAAGTATGGATTTTAAACTGGAGATCCCATTTACTTCTGGGCCAGGTCAAAAACAAATATTTCTATGAGCATGGACTCTTGAATTGAGGCTGGTTTAAAACCTCGATGGTTGATTGAATAAAAAAGTATATTTGATTCCAAAGTAGTTGTAAGTTTCGCATTTCTAACCCAGAAACTAAGATAAAGTTTCATTTTCAATGCTAGGACTGTTTCAAGTCAAAGGAGAGAGAAATACACATGGGAGAAAAGAGCAAATTCCCCTAGATAATTACAAGAATTAATAATTTCATGTTTTTGTGCCTATTACAGTAATGAATTCTAGAAGTGCATCCCCAGGCGCTGCAGGAGGTTCCATGTGGATACCTGGTATTAGCTAAAACATGATGTGGAATGTAAATAGAAATTGACTCAAACCTGATGCCTTACTTCTAAAAATAACACTAGAATCTTCTTTCTTCCACTGAGCCAAGCCATGAGCTCTAAAATACTTTATGGTGCATGGTATTCTGCATTTTCTTTTGACCATTAAATTTTAATAATATATTTACTTATTTACTTTCTATTTATTCATCTACTTTATATAACAGCACTTACTTTCAGACATTTTCATAGTATTTAATTTACTGGTCTCCAGCTCATGGGCGGATGCTGCAGCACTGCGAGCCTTGCAGCAGCGGCCACTCCCTGCCTCACCTGGGTCATTCCAGATTCCCTTCCCCATCCTTAACCATGTTCAAGTGAAAGGGAGCCACAGCTCCCTCCCTCCTCCTCCTCCTCCTCCTCCTCTTTCTTCTTTCTTTCTCTTCCTCTTCTTTCTTTCTTGTGCTTTTCTTTCTTCTTCTTTCTCTTCTTTTTTTTGTCTTTCTTCTCTCTCTTTCTCTTCTTTTTCTTCTTCTTTCTCTCCTCCTCCTCTCCTTCTTCTTCTTCCTTCTCCTCCTCCTTCTCCTCCTCTCCTTCTTCTCCTTACCCTCCTCCTCCTCCCCTCTCTCTTCTTTCTCTCCTCTCCTCTCTTCTCCTTTCTCTGATCTCCCTTCCTCCTTCTCCTCTCCTTTCTCCTTTCTTTCTCCTCTCTCTTTCCTTCCTCCATTTCCCTCTCCTCTTCTCCTTCAATCTCCTTCTTCTTCTTCTCCCTTCCCTTCTCCTTCTCCTTCTTCTCCTTTCTCCTTCTCCTTCTCCTCTTCCTCCTCCTCTTCCCTCCTCCTCTTCACTCCTCCTTCTCCTCCTTCTTCTTCTTCCTTCTCCTCCATTCTCCTCCTAATTCTCCTCCCTTTCTAGCCTCCTTCTTTCTTCTCCTTCTCCTTCTCCTCCTCCTTCTCCTTCTCCTCCTCTTCCTCCTCTTCCTCCTCCTCCCTTCTCCTTTTCCTTCTCCTTCTTTCTCCTCCTCCTCCTCCTCTCCTCCTTTTCCTCCTCCTCTCTGGTCCTCTCTACTTTTCTCCTCTCTTCTCCTCCTTAAGTTTCTTTTCTCCTTCTTTTCTTCCTTGATTCCCTCTGCTTCACCAGCCAGAATCTTACCCTTCTTTCCTTCTTTCTCTTTCCTCTCTACTTCCTCTCTTTCCTCTCTTCTCTTGGGACCCCCTACTTCTACTTCTTCCTCTTCTTTTTCACCGACTTTCCTTTCCCTTCTTCCTTCACCTTCTTTCTTTTCCCTTCTTCTCTCTTCTTCCTCTTCATTTCTTTTCTTTTCTCATTCATCATCTGAACATAAATCTTCTATTCTTTCTCTTTCCTTTCCTTTTTGCCTTCCTCTTTCCCCTCTTCCTTTTTTTCTCTCTTCCTCTTGGCTCTTTCTTCTCTCTCCCCACCTGCTCCAGGCACAGGCTTTGGGCATGCATATGCACCTAGGATACTTCATGTATATCCTTTACCTAAATCATTAAACAAAGAAGTTTTAGTCTCGGCATTAAATATTTAAATCTCTAGTGGCACTCTGGCATTGAGGCATTTATATTCCACAGATGCAGTTCTGAGTCACTATAATCGCCTTTCCTTCGATGATTGCCGCTATGTGCATGCCACACTCGAATCGTTCATTCGGCTCTTACGCATGTAAATTCCAATGGTTTTGTTTTTCCTTATAGCTATAGTAATGAAGGCGTGTATTGTAGCATGTTTTCTTTTTCACATCTAGTTTTCTTTTATTGAAGTACTGAAGTTGTTCAGCCTATTGTGAATAGTGCCACCGCCATGAATACAGGAGTGGAAGCAAAAGGTGCTGCGTTTCTGATGTGTTTTGTTGTGTATTTTGGGCCCCCCTGTGAGAGATGCCTCCGCGAAATGATACGCCGAACTCAATGGAAGCTCAATACTCAGTGTTTGAAGAGCCCCCGCATTGATGCCAAAGTGCCGGAACCTTTGGCAATTTTCACCAACAAATGAATGAGAGTCTTCTTGCTCTAGCATCCACATTTGCCAGCACCCTGGTTGTGCTCTTGACTCCATTGATGTTTGCGTGTGTGAGACATATCTTCAAGCCGCTTGACAACCTCCCGATGGCTAAATTCTGAATATAGCCTTCACATGCCTTTGGCCTTCGCATACTTCTCTCTTGGGAGAAATTCTTGCCTATTCTTCTCCCCCTTCTTTCGAATGATTTTAAACAAAAAATTCACAAAATATAGGCAAATTAGTTAATATTATATTCTTTAAGTACTTCATTATACCACAGTGATATATACAAAATAAAAAGATATATACTGAAAGTCTCATGTTTGGGCCTTTGCCTCAGCAGTGTGCCTGTTAACGGTCCCTCCACCAGCCCACCTCCCACCACTCAATATCCCTGGTTTCTCTCTCCCTCTCTTCCCTGCGCCTCTACCTCCAAGTGCGGTGGTTTCCTTATTTCTTTCCCTTTCTTTCTCTTTCTTTCTTTTCTTCCTTCCTCTGACTAAGGACATAACAATGATACACAGCCAAGGCTGTCATGATTCCAAGTTCTGGCTTAAGAAATTTTTCAGTTCTAGCCGCTAGTACTTGTACTCCTGATAATATTAGCACCTTTGTTCAGATTTTGGCCCTACCACCCTCTGACTTCACATATTTTGTGTATTAATTTCCACCTTTTGATAAGACTCTCCTGATATATGTTTCACCCGAATCTTGGTTATGGCTGATGCACGGCAATGTGTGGTTATATGGCTTATGCCAAAGGCAAACAAATGCGTTCATTCTCTATTGGGAGGCCAGTTCTTTTCTCTGAGGAAGCTCCTACTAGTGTCTTGTATATCTTTGATACTTAAACCCTTATCAGCGGGGGTGCAACACTGGTCCTACTTTGTGAGTTGTCTTTGTACCTTAGCCTAAAGCATTAATAGGGGAGCTCTCGTGTGGTCCCTAACAATATCAGAGATTGGTAAAGCTCCTCTACCCCAAGTAGCTGCTGGGATGGATTTGAAACCTCACTTGAACCAGTGGGGCTCCAAAAGTGTGGCTAAAGCTCTGGCTACTGCAATCAAATATAAGGAAAGAACTCTAGGGTCTGTTCAGAATCTTAGACTATGGCTGGGGCGAGGCTCTTTAAGTTCCCCAAATTTAGAGACGGTTACCTGAAATGAGTCCAACCCCGGAAGCATGTGAGGAAAAGAGGTGCGCCTCAAGTCAGACTTTTATATATACTCAAAAAGTAAACCTTATAACTAAGCTATGGTGGAAGGTTCTTGCCTGGACGCAAAAAGAAACCTCAAACAGCTTCAGCAGTAGATGAGTGGGGAAGGGCGGTGCCACACCAGGTGGGGGTGTAAAACAGGCGGGTGGTGTTATGACTAAACCTCTTCAGAGACATTCTCTCTGGGCGTGAAACACTGAGAGGAGAGGGGGCTTGTATAAAGTAATATATCTTACTCTCATGGCCTGAAGGTACTTTTATGGTAGCAATTACAAGGTCCTACTTCTATTTACAATTCCTGCATCAGGGTGATTCTGAAAGTATCTGTTTCTCCAGCTACTGAAGGGCCTACACCTCTCGCCTGCATGAGGACAAAAATGGTAATCTGATCCCCTTTCCTGAGGACCTCCGCGAAAAACCATGAGTCCAAACATAACTCCGGGTGCAAGTAGTCTCTGGGTACCTCTGAACCCCTGTCCCTTGCTGGGTGCAGTGGGCATAAAGAGGAACTATGACCAATCTAGATAACATAGAAGACTTAGTAGATGTATAATAATAAGTCAGAAGATACTCATTCAAAAAGTCAAGGTGGACTTCTGTAACTACCACTACACATTCGGTATCAAGTGTTTACATGGAAGAGATCTCACGAGAATGAATCCTAAGCCAAGAACAATGGAGAGATTAAGCCGTGAGCAAACTCCTGCTAGCTAAGCCTGCTTCATCCAAAAATTTTCTTTTTTGTCGCAGATTTTCGGCTTCATATAATCCCATATTTTATCTTGGCTCTCCGCTTTTGCTTGGTTGTGAGTGACCTATTCTTTTTAAGTTTCTTTCGTCACCTCAAATGGGTGTATATGGAACTGTCCTCCTAATTTTTTAATTCCTGATATGAACTCTCCAAATACTTTCGAGGTTCACCATTTTTATAAAATTTGTTCATATCACCATCCTATTGATTTACACCAAATAAGCCAATAGATTTCAACAAAGTACTTTCTTCATCTATATTCTCAGCTTATGTACATATATATAGCCTTATAGCCTTACTACAACCCTGAGCAGCCCTATCTCCCTATTTGGGAATGAGCAAACATTAAATTTTGGAACTTGGATTATTCATAGAGCTTTCTGTGCATTGGTTAAATCCTAAATCCCCAATATATTTCTATAGGCTGTTATAGCATCTGTAACTCTTTACTTTTAAAATAGTCCATTTTACATTATAAAAGGAATAGCTGTTTTATGCTGGTTGTATGAGGCTGCTGCCAGGGAGCTGAAGATCTCTAGGGCACTATTTTAGATTATCAGATCTCCGTAGCTCACTCCTCACACTGTAGTTGAACAGGTAGACACAACATTTTTATATAATGTAGCCTTGCCTACTCGTTGAGAGTCCTTTAAACTTTATCTCTAGCCTCTGCTCTCTTCCCTCTCCCCTTAACTTAATGATTCTTCTTCTCTCCTCAGGATTTGTTTCTAAGTGACTACTTTTAGATATATTGCAGTATGTTCAAAACTAAGTCGCCAGGCACTAAAGGAGATTATACAGTAGTAATTCATTTAATGAGTTTTTCTTTACTTATAAGCATTTCTGTGTAAGGACTCTTAATATGAAGACAGAAGACTATGAAACAGTCCCTAAATTTTAATCTGAAATTGTGACTCCCAAAAATTAGCTGTATTTTCGGGTAAAAGCCATCTGTCAAGGCATAGGCTCAGAGCATTTAGGTTTACTAAAAAGAAACTAATATCCTCAGGCCCGGTGGCCAGTAACTCCCTCTCTGCCATTTCTGGTCTTCTTTTTCTCAGCAGGACTCTGTGGGTTCAGTCATTGATGACTTTGGTCTGTGCTGTTTGCTTTCAATTCTCCCCAAAACAGTGATGAAAATATTGCTAAGATAAATTGTATACTCTGCTTGAGACCACAACAGTCCTCTTATCATTTCTTGATCCCTAGGAAAGGATATAGAACACACAGGGGGTTAGAGTCTTCTTTCCTTGTATGAAAGAAAGTTTTCTTACCTCTTTCACCGAGCCTCAATTTCTTCTTGCTAATTTTCTTTTAACAAAAGCTCACATGGGAATAAAATAGTTACTGGGTATCCATAAACACAACACTCAAACAATATGTTTGCCATGGAGCCATTGGAACAAAAACTACCTTTTGACTTTTGGGAAGTGTATGGATTTTCTCCATAGATTCATCTCTAGAAATTAAAGTTTTCAACCTTTATGTAGCTCCATCTGTAATTCCGTTAAATAATAATGTTGAGAAATATATTGTGAAGAGAAAAACTTTTTACTCATTATATCAGATTTTAAAAATTTTAGAACAGGGTCTTTTTTAGTTTTTTGTTACATCTCACCACTTTTATGTGACTAAAATTGAAGCTCTCTCGATCATTTCTATGTGACTGATCACCCTTCAATCACTTAGGAGTTGAGATCTGAATATTTGATGTTTATGAAATGGGCAATTTGAGCGAGAAGTAACCAAAAATAACTGGACTGTAAATGATAGTCTTGGTTATTAGGTCATTCTAGCAACCAGATTGAGTAAACCCAATCAGCAATCAAATCTCTCTGCTCAACCACCTGCCAATTGGGCAAACCTAATAAAGGATCTCCATGACCAATTTGCCTTATAGATACCCCACTGGTTTTGTAATCATACATAGAGGGACTGCTTGTATTTCTTCCTCATTTCTTGTGTTTAATGTATTCCATTTTTTCTACACTATATATTTAATTGTACTGTGATTATTTTGGCAGAATATATGAGTAAATTAATTAAAGAATAATATATGAATTATTTTTGGGTGCTTAAAAAGAGGCATTCATTTCAGTACATTATAGGAGACATTTGAAATTCAATATAATAAAGATGATATTTTCCTGTATTTAGCCTGCAAGTTGTTTATTTAACTAAGAAGCACACTAATGTTTCTGTCAGAACAAATACATTATACTTGCTCAAGGGACTGCCTTGATGGTATATATACCTCATTCGGAATTTCAGACAAATTTTGATCTTTGTTCTTCATTCTCAAAGCAAACACATTGACCATCTGATAAACTGTTTCCATTTCCTCCAGGGATTATTAATCTGGTTTATTGTGCAAAGGTTCGGGCCTCATGGCAACTTTTGACATTATCAAAAAGCATGAATACATCACATGTTCAAACTAATATTAGTTTACTGAAAATATTTCTTTCACTACTATATTTATTTATTTTTTACATTAGTACACCCCAGCAATGCTCAGAGTTTTCTCTTCGAGCTCAGCACTCAGGAATTACTCCTGGCGGTGCTGGGAATCATATGGGCTGGGATCAAACCCGGGCGACTGGGCGCGTAAGCAGCAAGGTAACGCAATCGCGAGCTGCGCCTCCAGCCCCTGTTTTTACTTTCTATTTATCATATATAGCACAACAACAAAAATATAAAAAGGGGGCCGGAGCGATATTCCAGCGGGGTAGGGTATTTGCCTTGTACGCGGTCGACATTTACCTGGTTTCTATCCTCGGCATATTATCCCATATGGTCCCCCCTCGAGCACCGCTAGAGTAATTCCTGAGTGTAGAGCCAGGGGTTACACTTTAGCATTGCTAGGTGTAACCAAAAAAGCAAAAAAACAAAACAAGAAAAAATAGTGAAAATATGTGTGGAAAAGGTACAAAAGAAAAAGATGGGTGCTACAGACATCGAACATGAATTTAGAGTATAATTCATAATAAAATATGTTATGCTATATAGCGGTAACCCCTATAATATATTCGAAGTTTTTCTCAAAGACTCAGTTTCCAACTAAAATTATTTTAAAATTGTTCGCTTTTTATGAAGAGTAAGAGATGATACGTCCACCAAACATGCTGGAGAAATACGCTTTTTCCCTGTCCAATTTTTAGAATAAAGGTGATAGTACAGTGTGAAATTAGATGTTTACCTTCACATGGTCCTGGGACCTTGGTTTGATCTCTGGTATGGCTTCACCATGATGGCTTGGCCTGAGTACTTATTGCGTCCCTGAGGACAGAGTCAGAAATAAGCTCTAGGCATTTCATCGCTAGTTGTGTCACTTGTCTTCCGCTGTTTTTCACACCTGTTTCAGAGGGCACCAGTAACAACCATTCATTGGGAATGAAGTCCATTACTGTTGCTGTTTTCGTAGATATCGCTACACCACGGTAGCTTGCTGGGCTCTACCGTGGACACTGACAATACCCGAGATTGATAGAAACTGAAGAAAAGTAACATAACAATCTGAACAGTAAATGGAAAAAAAAAAATAATTATATACAAACATACAAACACTTCGGCAAAGCGAAAACAGAGGACAATAATTTTATTCACTATCACCATTACTGTCTTCCCCACATTCATCATCTGTTGGAGCTGGCACCAGTAATATCTCCATATGCCCTGTCTCATGCTAGTAGAACCCAGGGGCATCCGCTTGCTCCAGGAACATAGAGAGCTCTCAAACCAATTATGGTAGACCATGGGAATGACCAAATATAAATATTACTGGTAATTGGCATATCCAAATAACTACACGAGAGCTTGCCAACTGCAGGTCATGTGAGAGCATACTGTTGTAGTCACCTCTAAATAAATCATTTATTGATGAACTGCAGCCGCTAGTGGCGGCCCAACTGTGTAGGTCTGGTCTGCTGGGTGGAGTCGTGTGACGAGAGGGAAGTCCTGGATGGAAAATGGCGAGGGCCCCATGGAGTAGGGGAGGGGGCTCTGGCTTGTGGTGGGTTTCCAGCTGGTGTGGCAGGGCAGGTGGCGGAACCCAACTGTGCCTCCTCGGATGCCTCGTGAGCAGCTGGGCAAAGGGAGAGCGTAGCAGCTCAGCCCCATGCCTGAGAGTCTGTGGTTCAGCATACCTGGGCCGGATTTAAAAAAAAACTGCTGCAGGGTGGCTGCCGATGATCTGAACTCAGCCTTGGCTTGGAAATGCTTATTATCACTTATAGAGGAATTCAAAAGAATATGTTAAATGAGACTCACTTTACACCTCTAAGGATGGCAAAGTATGTAACAACAACCAGAAATAACAAGTGCTGGCAAGGGTATGCATACAGGAGCCCCCATGCACTGTAAGAATGTAAACTCACTAGTTTAATCTCCCATGGACATTTCTGTATGAAGATTTCAGAAATTAATGGAAAATCGATATATCAGTTGACCTAGCAATTCCCTTAGATATGTCTATGTAAAGCATCACAAAAACATCTAAAATATATTATTACCTCACTGTATCAATGCATGTTCTCCCATTCATCATCGATTTGCTTTGGGAGCTGGCCCC
>JAJIBD010027619.1:0-20395 GCA_021461705.1 Cryptotis parvus | reverse complement strand
GATGATATCTTGTTGCTTTGATTAGCATCTCCCTGATAACGAAGAGAAATTTTTCATATGTCTTTGGCCTTTCACATTTCTTCTTTGAGGAAATTTCTGTTTGTTTCTTCTCCCCATTTCTTTTTTTAATGATTTAAATAAAAATTTTATTGTATTATAGTAAGTAAATTATTAAGATATATTCTTTTTTAAGTATTTTATTATACCACAGTGATATATACAAATAAAAAGATATACAATTAAAAAGTTCATGTTTGGGTTTTGGTCATACAGTGTTCCAGCACCTGTCCTCCACCAGTGCCCATCTCCCACCACCAACATCCCCGGTTTCCTCCCTCCTTCCCCAGCCCCACCTCCATGGCAGGTTCTTTATTTCTTTCCCTTTCTTTCTCTTTCTCTTTTCCCTTCCCTTCCAGACTATGGATTACATAACATACATTAAAAGGTTGTCATGTGTATCCTTTGCCTCTATTTAATGCTCAGTTCTAGGTTGGCATTTGTACCTCGACAATTATTAGCACCCTGTTCCATTTTCTGTCTTACCTAACCTCTGACTCCCACACATTTGTGATAATTTCCACCTTTGACAAGACCTCCTGATATATGTTTCACTTGACCTTGGATATTGGTATCATAATATGTACATATATATTTATGCCATACAAATAAATGCAGTCATTCTGTATTGAGGCTGTCTTTTTTTTCTTGAGAAGTTCTACCAGTGTCTTGTATATCTTTGATATTAACCCCTTATCATATGGGTATGCGGTAAATATTCGTTCCCATTTTGTGAGTTGTCTTTGTACCTTAGTCACATTTCTATCAGGGGAGTTTCTGGGGTCCCCAACAATATCAGGACAGAAGTTCTCTTCACCCCATGGCTGCCATGGGGATGGATGAAAACTCACGAGTCCAGTGCAGTTCCAAAAAAGGTACAAAAAGCTCTACCACTGCAATCAAATATAAGAAAAGAACTCTTAGGTCTGTTCAGAACTTAGACCATACAAAGAGAGCCCAAGTCTCCCACCAAAGAGAGACTGTCACCTGAAATGAGTCCTAACCTGAAGAAGGAGGGAAAAAAAGAGGCAAGTGCCTCAAGTCAGACCCCTTATATACAACCAAAGTAAACCTAACTGTTTACAGGAAGGTTCTTGTCAATAAAGAAACCTAAACAGCTTCTAGTTAGTAGATGAGTGTAGAAGGGTGGTGCCACACCCTATTACAGGTGTAAACAAAGGGTATGCTAAGGACTAATCCCTTCTTCAGAGATTATCTTCTATGTAAAACACTGGAGAGAGGGGGCTTGTATAAAGTAATATATCTTAATTTCATGGGCTTCATGTACTCTATATAGTACCCACAAGGTCCTACTTATTTACTATCTGCATCAGGGTGATTCTGAGTATCTTGTTCTCCATATACTGAAAGGGTCACACTCGCCTGCATGAGGACAAAATAATCTGATCCTTCCTATAATCTGAAACGATAGTCTCAACATAATCAAGGTGGCAGTCTCTTGGTAAATTCTAACTGTCCCTTGCTGGGTGCAGTGGGCATAAAGAGGAACTATGACCAATCTAGATAACATAGAAGACTTAGTAGATGTATAATAATAAGTCAGAAGATACTCATTCAAAGTCAAGGTGACTTCTGTAACTACCACACCCTCTATCAGTGTTTACATAGAAGAGAGATCTCATTAGAATGAATCTTGGCTTAAGAACATGTAAATAGATTAAGCTGTGAGCAAACTCCCAAGCTAGCTAAGCCTGTCATCCAACAATTTTCTTTAATGTGCAGATTTTCAGTTTCATATAATCCCATATGTTTATCTTGGCTTCCGTTTGCTTTGTCAGTGACTTATTCTTTTTAAGCTTTCGTCACCAAATGGGTGTATATGGAACTGTCCTAATTCTTTAATTTCTGATATTAATTTCCAAATACTTTGAGGTTCACTATTTTTATAGAATTAGTTCATATCACCATCCTATTGATTACAATAAATAAGTCAATAGATTTCAATAAAGTACTTTCTTCATCTATATTCTCTAGCTTATCTACATATATAACACAGCCTATATAGCCCACATACAACCCTTGAGCAGCTCGATCTCCTATTTGGGAATGAGTAAACATTAAATTTTGGAATACTGATATTCATAGAGCTTTGCATATTGTTAAATCCAAATCCCCAATATATTTCATAGGCTGTTATAGCATACTGTAACCTTTACTTTTAAAATAGTCTATTTTACATTATAAAAGGAATAGCTGTTTTATGCTGGTTGCATGAGGCTGCTCAGAGCTGAAGGATCTCTCTGAAGGACTATTTTAGATTATCAGATCTCAGTAGCTCACCCTCACACTGTATGAACAGTATAGACACAACATTTTTATATAATGTAGCCTTGTCTACTGTTGAGAGTCCTTTAAACTTATCTAGCCTCGTTCTCTTTCTCAACTTAATGATTCTTCTTCTTCCTCAGGATTTGTTTCTAAGACTACTTTTAGATATATTACACATGTTCAGAAACTAAGTCACCAGGCACTAAAGGAGATTATACAGTAGTAATTCATTTAAATGAGTTTTTCTTTACTTATAAGCATTTCTGTGTAAGACCTAATATGAAGACAGAAGGACTATGAAACAGTCCCTAAATTTTAATCTGAAATTGTGACTCCCAAAAATTAGCTGTAATTTTGTGTAAAAGCCATCTGTCAAGGCAGAAGGCTCAGAGCATTTAGGTTTAATAAAAAGAAACTAATATCCTCAGGGTCTGTACAGTAACTCCCTCTCTGTCATTTCTGGTCTTCTCTTTTTCTCACAGGACCCTGTGGGTTCAGTCACTGATGACTTTGGTCTGCATGTTTGCTTTCAATTCTCCCAAAATGATGAAAATATTGCTAAGATAAATTGTATACTTTGCCTGAGACCACAACAGTCCTCTTATCATTTGATCCCTAGGAAAGGATATAGAACACACAGGGGTTAGAGTTTTCTTTCCTTGTATGAAAGAAAGTTTTCTTACCTTTTCACCTGAGCCTCAATTTCTTTGCTAATTTTCTTTTAACAAAAGCCACATAAATAAAATAGTTATCAGTATCCATAAACACAACACTCCAAACAATATGTTTGCCATGGGAGCCATTGGAACAAAACTACCTCTTTGACTTTTAAAAAGTGTATGGATTTTCCATAGATTCATTCAGAAATTAAAGTTTTCAACTTTTATGGTAGCTCATCTGTAATTTGCAAATAACAATGTTGAGAATATATTGTGAAGAGAAAACTTTACTCATTATATCAGGTTTTAAAATTTTAGAACAGGGTCTTTTTTAGTTTTTGTTACATTCACCAATTTTATGTACTAAAATTGAGTTCTCTGATCATTTCTATGTGACTGATCACCTCAATCACTTAGGAGTTGAGATCTGAATACTGGATAAGTTTATGAAATGGGCAATTTGAGTGAGAAGGGCAATCAAAATAACTGGACTGTAAATGATTGGCCTGGTTATTAGGTCATTCTAGCAACCAGATTGAGTAACCCAATCAGCAATCAAATTTCTCTGCTCAACCACCCAAGCAATTGGGCAAAACTAATAAAGGATCTCCATGACCAATTGCCTTATAGATACCCACTGGTTTTGTAATCATACATAGAGGGATTGCTTGTATTTCTCTTCCTATTTCTTGTGTTTAATGTATTCCATTTTTCTACACTATATATTTTATTGTACTGTGATTATTTTGGCAGAATATATGAGTAAATTAATTAAAGAATAATATATGAATTATTTGGGTGCTTTAAAAACAGGCATTCATTTCAGTACATTATAGGAGACATTTGGCATTCAATATAATAAAGATGATACTTTGTATCTAGTCTGCAGTTGCCTATTTAACTAAGAAGCACACTAATGTTTCTGTCAGAACAAACATTATACTTGCTCAAGGGAATGCCTTGATGGCTATATAACTCATTCGGAATTTCAGACAACTTGATCTTTGTTCTTCATTCCCAAAGCAAACACATTGACCATCTGATAAACTGTTACCATTTCCCCTCCAGGGATTATTAATTTGATTTATTGTGCAAAGGTTCGCCTCACTGCAACTTTTGACATTATCAAAAAAGCATGAATACATCACATGTTCAAACTAATATTAGCCTACTGAAAATACTTTTTCACTTTATTTATTTATTTATTTTTTTGCTTTTTGGGGGTCACACCCAGCAATGCTCAGAGGTTTCTCCTAGCTCTGCACTCAGGAATTACTCCTGGCGGTGCTTGGGGGACCATATGGGATGCTGGGGATCAAACCCGGCCAGCACTGGCCGGCCGCATGCAAGGCAAACGCCCCACCGGCTGGGCTGTCGCTCCAGCCCCTGTTTTCACTTTTCTATTTATCATATATAGCACAACAAAAAAATAGTAAAAATAGGGGCCGGAGCGATATTCCAGTGGGTAGGGTATTTGCCTTGTGCGCGGTCGACCTACCTGGTTTCTATCCCCGGCATATCATCCCATATGGTCCCCTGAGCACCGCTAGAGTAATTCCTGAGTGCAGAGCCAGGAGTAACACCTTAGCATTGCCAGGTGTGACCCAAAAAAAAGCAAAAAACAAAAAAAACAAGAAAAAAATAGTGAAAATATGTGTGGAAAAGGCACACAAGAAATCGATGGGTACACAGACATCGAACATGAATTTAGAGCATAATTCATAATAAAATATGTTATGCTATATAGCTATAACCTCTATAATATATTCTAAGTTTTTCTCAAAGACTCAGTTTCCAACTAAAATTATTTTAAAATTGTTTTGTTTGCATAAGAGGAAGAGATGATATCCACCAAAACATGCTGAGAAATATCATTTTTCCCTGTTCAATTTTTTAGAATAAAGGTGATAGTACAGTGTGTTAGATGTTTACCTTCACATGGTCCTGTGACCTGGGTTTGATCTCTGGCATTTCATGCATGGCTTACCTGAGTACCTCTATTGCGCTCCCTGAGGACAGAGTCAGAAATAAGCTCTAGGCATTTCCTTTATTCAGTTGTGTCACTTGTCTTCCCGTTGTTTTTCGATTTGCTCGAGTGGGCACCAGTAACAACCATTCATTGGGAATGAAGTCCATTACTGTTGCTGTTTTTTCGCATATCGAATACACCACGGGTAGCTTGCCAGGCTCTGCTGTGGACACTGACAATACCCGAGATTTATAGAAACTCATAAAAAGTAACATAACAATCTGAACAGTAAATGGAAAATAAAAAAATAATTATATAAAAACATACAAACACTTCGGCAAAGGCGTAAAACAGAGGACAATAATTTTATTCACTATCACTATCACTGTCTTCCCATTAATCATCTATTTGCTAGAGCGGGCACCAGTAATATCTCCATATGCCCTGTCTCATGCTAGTAGAACCCAAAGGCATCCGCTTGCTCCAGGAACATAAAGAGCCTCAAACAATTATATTAGATCACGGGAATGACCAAATATAAATATTACTGGTAATTGGCATATCAAATACTACACGAGCAGCTTGCCAGACTTGCCGTGTGAGTGGCATACTGTTGTAGTCACCTCTAAATAAAACATTTATTGATGAACTGCGCAGCCGCTAGTGGCCACGCAAGCTGGGCTGTGATAGTCTGGTCTGCTGGGTGGAGTTGTGACGAGAGGGAAGTCCGGATGTGGAAAATGGCAGGCCCCATGGAGTAGGGGAGGGTGGTCTGGCTTGTGGTGAGGCTCTGCTGGTGTGGCAGGCCAGGGCAAGAACCCACTGTGCCTCTCGGATGCCTCACGAGCAGCTGGGCACAGGGAGAGCAAGTAGCAGCTCTGCCCCATGTCTGAGAGTCTGTGGTTCAGCATACCTGGGCCGGATTTAAAAAAAAAAAACTGCTGCAGGGTGGCTGCCGATGATCTGAATCATTTTATTAAAATGCTTATTATCACTTATAGAGGAATTGCAAAGCATATGTTAATGAGACTTCACTTTACACCTCCTAAGGATGGCATATATCAACAACACTAGAAATAACAAGTGCTGGCAAGGGTATGTATACAGGAAACTTCATGCACTGTAAGAATGGAAACTCACTAGTTTAATTCCATGGACAATGTATGAAGATTTCAGAAATTACTGAAAATCGATATATCAGTTGACCCAGCAATTCCCTTAGATATCTATGTAAAGATCACAAAAAATATCTAAAATATATTATTACCTTCACTGTATCAATGTCTTCCCATTCATCATCGATTTGCTTGAGCGGGCCCCAGTAACATCTCCATATGTCTTGTCTCATCCTAGTAGAGCCCAAGGGCATCTGCTTGCTCCAGGAACATAAAGTGCCTCAAACCATTCCATCAGGTCATGGGAATGAGGTCTATAATTGTTACTGGTATTTGGTATATCAAATACGACATGGGTAGCTTGCCAGGCTTGCAGTGCAGGGTGACATACTCTTGCAGACACCTCTAAATACAGCATTTATTGATGACCCTTAAACAAAAACAAATGCAAAAAAGCAAGTGTTATAAAATCTGCTTCCTTGAATTGTGTGTATATTTAAATAACTTTGCAGAGAAAGTCAATTTATCATAATTAATATATTCTCTTTATATTTTATATTAATTGGTAATCTTGTCATTGAAATTCCATATACAATCATACAGTAAATCTTCAAAGTGTTGTAAATAATTATATATAGCCTTTCTGGAAATCTTGTTTAGTGGTCATATTAGAGTTGGAGGGTTGATCATAGCTGAGGGGAAGCCCGTTATCTACTTAATACAATTAGTGAATAACATTTTGTCAAGAGGATATATAGCCCTTCAGATATAGAGCAGAGATGATAGAAATTGCAACTGGGTAGAAGGAGGAACAGTTTAAAGTTCAGTCAGCTTCCTCTCATTAACCCCTACCCTACACTTGCAAGAGAGAGTATCTTTGTCCTTCTCTTCCACTGGAGCAAAACTCAGGATATAAAGCAAGTGGTCAGGATATAAAGAAAGGCTAATGAACCAAGAGCAACAAGCACTAGCAAGAACAAACAGGCTGCAAAGCAACAGTGATAGGCCATGATAGGCCAACAGGCCACTGAGAACACCAAGCATTGAAGAAAATGGGCCTGTGGTCAATGACAAGAAAACCAAGCAGAGGACACAGGCCCAGTGAAAACCAGGGAGTCAGAGCAATAGCACAGTGGGTATGACATTTGCCTTGCATGAGGCTGACCTGGGTTCGATCCTTTGGATCCCATAGGGTCCCTGAGTACCACCAGGAGTAATTCCTGAGCACCAAGCCAGGAGTAAGCCTGAGCATTGCCAGGTCTGACCCCACCCAAAATAAGCAAAAAAAAAAAAAAACAAGTGTAAAAGCCTGGTGGACACAAGCACAGTGAACAGGATCCAGTATGGATCATGTCTAAGTATGGATGGGAGCCATATCTTCTGAAAACAGAACTTTGGTTACATTTACACTTATAGGAAATGCAAAAACTTGTAGGAAATTCTTAAACTTTTCAATATGATAATATACATGCATTTCTCTCCAATCAACCTTTTATACCTTCCTGGATTATTCTCATTCTTCATTCTAGTAATTTTCACTAATCATCCCTTACCTCAATCTCTATGACCACTTTTTAATTTCTCAACTATATTGAATCACTAGTTTTTTCAACATATCACACACAAATGGCCAAATGTAGCCTCTAATTGTAAAAATGTTTTTAAAAGCAAAGAAAATATAGCTTGATCTTTAAATTTAAAAGAAATGATTTCATGGAAAATCTCTTTAAATTTCCATGTGCACATGCTAAATTCATTTCAGAATTGGATTTTTAGGTGTGTTTGAATGTAACAACAAAACAAAACTGTGAAACTATACATTGAATGATTTGGATTTGTAGTTAATGAGCTTGATTTTTTCAGAAGATTGTCTGCTGAGTAGAGGAATGATACTTGGCCGGGAATGAGACTCAGGTTTAAAAGTAGTTTAAAATCTTTATTTACCAGGTTTAACCTGTCCCATTTTGGAATATCCAACAGAACAGGAGGTCATCAGTAGGAAGAATCAAAAGTGAGATACAAGAAAACAATGTGCTTTGTCAATTGTGTTATCTAGAGAGTGGAAACACCTTTTATACTTCTGGCCTTTTTGACTCTTACAGAAATACTGTTCCAGCCTAACTACAGTGGAGATTATACCCTGAGGAATACAGAATGTTTGCTAAATAAAAGCACTGCAAACTCCATGTCTATAGATATTGAATCATTCTTTTTTTATAAAATCAAATCTTTTATGTGTTAAATAAAGCATATGATTGCATAAGATTTTGAGAATGTTCCCAAAAGGACTAAACTGCAGTTATTTGTAAAGAGAACTACAAGGAATTATACTCTCTGAAAAGAAAAGCTAATCTCCAGATTATTTTATAACAATATTATCAATTATAATGAAACCAAATGCTTTTCTGGAGAAAATAATGATTGCCATAATGATGGTTCATTTTGTCTGTCCTACCATTGCATGTTTACTTCTTTTATTGATTATGATTAATTTGGATATGGATATTTTAAATTATAGTAGAATGATTATTCTTTTGCATATTTGTTTCATTGTCTAGAATTTCCACAATAAACTTTTTTATTTCTAAGAGCAAATCCACATTCATATAATGTGTCTACTTTCATGCTGCAAGAAATCACTGAATATTTTACTTCTTTCTGAGGTAAAACTGATTTTCTTTGCAAAAAAATGAATTTAGAGTTATTCATTCATCAATATACCTTAATTTACAATTAATTTTAATACTGTGAACTTTAAGATATTTGAAACTTGTCTCTTCACATTGTAGTTTGGTTAAATATAGAGCCTCAGGTGGCACATAAAATCCACTCAAATCTATAGGTAAATTCACTCATTGTTATATAGCTTCAAATATTGTGCTAAAGTTACCTAAAACAAAACTTCCCATCAGTTTCTCAATTTTATATAATGCTTATAAGTAAGACAATAAAATTAAGTATCCCAAATAATAAGGGTTTGGTGTTCCATGGAATTAACATTTTAGTGAAGAAAATTTTGATGAAACTGGAAAAATTTCTGAATATACAATATGTTGCTGGGTTAATGATTATTATTTTCTGTTTTCCCAATTAATTTCTTTATTAATCCAAATTAGTTTTCTTAAATAAAATTATACTGTTTCAAATTTCCTGCTATGATACCTGCATTTTGGTTTAAAATATGTGCACATCTTTTTAAAATTTCCTTGAAGTATACAATTCAAAAAGTTCAATATAAATTATAGCAAAGCAATATTCAGTGCATAATCCTTTTGTACTCTTGTTTTAGTTTTCTTACTTCCTATAAAAAGGAACATTAGACTGGAACTATATGTCTCAGCAGTAGAGCAAAGACATGAGACCTCAGTTCAATCGCTAGCACTGTAAAAAAATCTAAAAAGGCAAAGAAAAGATATTTGATAATGTAATGGCTGATAAAAAAGCAGAACTACTAATAAGAGTTTAACATTATTCCTTTTGATATTTCATATCATATGTATATTTATCATAATATTTGACATCTTTTCAGTGATTTATTTTATATTTTTCTAGAAATCTGTCGTGATCTTTTAGTCAAAGACAAGCGGCACAAATGCTGGCTGACTTTGTCGAGAATGTGGAAAGATAGGGCTACAGCTGAGTCTCAACAAAGCAATGTTCATGAAAAATGAATTAGTTCCAGGGCCCCATTCTCTCTCACAGAACAAACCTCTCTGAATGCAACAGTTTTATGTACCTAGGTTGAGAACTCAACATGATAATGATCTAAAATGGGAGCTGCACAGGAGGAAGAGAGAAGCATGGAACACCTTCAAGAACATGGAAGAAATTGCTAAAAGGACAAAAACCTTTGGCTTCAGACAGATCTCTTTGATTCCACCTTTTTCCCTGCATTAACATATGCCCTCAGAGCCCTGGGCCACATGAAAGCAGGATGAGAACACTATTGAGGTCTCCCAAAGGGGAATCTAAAGAGCTATGCTTGGAATATCACACCTCACTCAAATGAGAGAAGGAATCTGGAGTTCTGACCTCCTTTGACAATCCAGAGTCAGGGACACTGTCTTGTTTGGCAAGGCATCAAAAATCAGATGGGCTGGACATGTAAATCAATTTGGATACAGCCGCCTGACTAGATCAACTGGATCCCACAGGATGTCAAAAGATTACATGGCTGCCTACCTACAAGATGGTCAGACTTCTTCATCAATACGCTGAATGAATGGTTTGGGGCTCTTCGTATTCCTGGAGCAAGCAGATGCCATTTGGATACACTGGCATGTGATAGGATCAAATGGAAATGTTTCTGGCACCCACTAGAGAAAAATTCATGAATAACAGGATGTCAAGTGATCAATTGAAGTGATCAAGCCATATATGTAAAATCATGCATGAGTACCATGTACAAGTTGGAGAAACTGATGCACATTGAGATCCTGCTGTCTTGTCACTGTTAACTAATATAACGAACTTGAAAATTTCAAAGTTTCTAGTTCAAATTTTATGAATAGATGTTCTTTTGTACAAAAAGATGAGTAATGTAAAGGAATGTTGCAATTATTATTGATTGTTTTTCTCACCTAACAATCACCTGTTTGCTTGTTGTATTGAGCATGGCTAATTTGACATTAGATTTCCATGTTTGTGTCATATAATCACTGACTTCTTGGCTAAAAATTAAAAAAGATGTATTATTTCCTCTCTGTATTTACTCCTGCCTAAATTTAAACGGTCTTCAACCGATTCTATGTCATATTTTATGAAAATTTCATGTGTAAACACAAATAATGATAAATTTGCTGAAATAACGATCTTTATAAATACCTCTCTTATACCTTTGGTTTCCATTCCTACATCTAATTAAATTGTACTTCACTCTAGTACAGAGAATTACTTTATCTGAAATCTAAAAAAGTCTATTTCCTTTAAGTGTTGTAAGAATAAGACTGAAGTAAATACAACATTTTGGCTTATTTTAGCACATATTGCTACTGCAAATCTTTCTAAAAAACTGTGCTACCTTGTGGGATTCAAATAGAGACATTCTTACACATTTTACATTTGATGTTATCTACATATTTTAAGGATAGGCATTACATTTTATATATGTAAGTATAAGGTGCCCCCAAAAACAAAATCTGTTGACATAGTTCCTACTCTGTAGCATATCAGAGCAGCAATTTCTTTTTTTTATAATTTAATATTTTTATTATGCCACCATGAGATATACAATTACAAAGATGTTCATACTTGTCTTACAGTGTTCCAGCACCCATTCCTCCACCATGCCCATTTCCCACCACCAATGTCCCCGAATCCCTCCCCTTTCCCCTAGCCTGGCTCTATGGCCTGTTTATTATCTCTTATCTCTTTCTCTTTAACTCTCTTTCTCTCTTCCATTACACATTGTGAATTGCAATACATACCTTTTGAGGTCATCATGTTTTTCTTACTGCCTGTATTTAATGCTCAGTTTTAGGTTGTTATTAGCACTTTCAACAATTATTAGCACTCTATTCCGTTCTCTATCTTACCTAACCTCTGACTCCCACATATTTGTGTAATTTTCTCCTTTGATAAAACCTCCTGATCCATGTTTTCGCCTAACCTTGGATATTGGTATCATAATAGGTGTATATATCTATGTCATGCAAATAAATGCAGTCATTCTATTCTGTCTTTTCCTTCTGGCTAATTTCACTCAATATGATACTCTCCATGTCCATCCATTTATAGGCAAATTTTATAACTTCATTTTTCCTAACAACTGCAAAGTATTCCACTGTGTAGACGTACCACAATTTCTTTTATCCAGTCATCAGTTCTTGGGCACTTTGTTTTTTTTCCAGATTCTGGCTATTGTGAATAGTGCTACTATGAAAATAAAGTTGCAGATGGTGTTTTTGCTGTGTGTTTTTTGGCTTCCCAGGGTATATTCCAAATCCCATCCCATAGCAGCAATTTCTTATACAAATGGCTCAATGACCTGGTTGTTCCATTGATAGATTGAACAATTCTTATTACCTCTCTTCTAATGAAATATTCACTTGATCACTTCACTTCCCGTACATCATAGATTACTTGAGCTGGCACCAGTAACATCTCAATATGTCCTGTCACATGCGAGATAGCCCAAGGGCATCTACTCACTCCAGGAACATAAAAGAGCCTCAAACCATTCCATCAAGTCATGGGAATGAGGTCTATAATTGTTACTGGTATTTGACATGTCAAATATGACATGGGTAGCTTGCCAGGCTTTGTGTGTGGGTGGGATAATCTTATAGTCACTTTGAGACTCAAGCATTTATTGATGAACCACGCGGCAAAGCCTGGTTGCAATCAACTCTTCTGCTGGATGGAGTTCTGACAAAAGGGGAGTCCAGATGTGGAAAATGGCGCCCTCATGTTGTGGGGGCTTCCTCTGGCTTCTTGTGAGGCTCTGCTGGGATGGCAGGCTTGGGCTAGAACTCGCCATCCCTCCCGGACACCTCGTGATCAGCCTGGCACAGGAAGAGCAAATAGCAGCTCTGCCCCATGTGTGTGTCTCTCATAATTCCTCATTTCCCACAAACTCTCCAGTTTGATGCAAATAGAATGATATTTCAAGTGTACAAATGAGAAAGATCCTGAAAGGACCTGGTGCTAAAATACATTGAGTCTAAGCGCTCCTGAGCAGCTGTGGATCAGGAGTCTCTGTCTTGCGGCAGTTGGCTGTGGTGGCCGGAGCTCAGGCTCACACACACTGAGTCCAGAGACTGGGGACTGGGTGGAGGCCCCCAATCCTTGCTCCGAGTTCAGCAGGAGCAGCTGCCTGCATGGCGAGCAGGCTCTAAGAGCCATGTAGGACATGACCAGGCGCTGGCGGAGCCTTTTGTCTTTCCCCCGGGAACACCATAAGGCCGCTCACCATGAGGCCGAGCTTCACAGCCGTGGATCTGGAGTCTCTGTCTTGTGGTGGTTGGCTGTGGTGGCTGGAGCTCAGGCTCACACCCACTGAGCCCGGAGGCTGGGGACTGATTGGAGGTCCCCAATCCTTGTAGGCACGGCCTCTAGGGTAAGGGAAATATTAATCTACCATATATCAGCAGGCTATGCATAACAAACAACACAAAGTTCTGAGCATTTGCTTAGGTCAGGTCCAGGTAGAAGTAGGGAAAATTTGAAATAATTGTTGTCCGTAGTTGCAATTGTGGTGGAGTTGGGATTTATTAGTAATCATTTTTAAGATTAGTTTGAACATCTTTGCTAAAAAAATTTAGTAGATGTCCACTGTGTTTAATAAGTTCATAAGAGAAACATAACACAGACTGCCCAACTCACGATAACAACCCAGTAAAAAGATCATATCTTTAGAAATACTATTCTGAGATATATTTTCTAAAAAGCAATATAATTAGTGTCTGCTAAGGGAACAGCCTTGGGGATGGGGATGGAAGTGATTGGGAAACAAGACATTTTGGTGGTGGTAAGGGCAATCGGTGGTGGGAATCGTAGTGGAATAGTGAATGTCTGAGACAACTCTACTGTGAATAACTCTGTAAAACACAGTTTTTAAATAAAAAAGTAAAAAATAAAATTACTGCAATATGCTCCAATTATTACTGGGGCAAATATTACTGTTTATATTGGACCTGGAAATATTACTGTTTATATTGGACAAAAAATTACTGTTTATACTGGACCAAACAAATATTACTGTTTATATTGGATCTAGCAAATAATTTCTTGATCACTTGATCACTTGGCATCCCATTATTCATAGATTTGCTCGAGTGGGCACCAGTAATGTTTCCATTTGTCCCTGTCATGTATCAGTGTAGGCCAATGGAATCTGCTTGCTCCAGGAATATGAAGAGCCTCAAACCATTCTTTCAGGGCCTTTACGATGATGTCTGATCATCTTGAAGGTGGGTGGACATGTGATCTTTTGACATCTGGTGGGATCCAGTTGATAATAGCTATAGTCCAGCAGTTATCTCCAAATTGCATTACATGTTCAGCCCATCTGATTTTCGATGCCTTTGCAAATGAGACAGCGGCCCTGACTCTGGATCATTGAAGGAGGTCGGAACTCCGATTCCTTCTCTCACTTGAGTGTGGTGTGATATTCTAAGCATAGTTCTTTAGATTCCTCTTTGGCAGACCTGAATAGAGTTCTAATTCTGCTTTCATAGGGCCCAGGTCTCTGAGGCATATGTTAATGCAGGGAGAATGATGGAGTCAAAGAGATGTGCCTTGAGCCCGAGGTTCTTTGTCCTTTTAGCTATTTCTTGGACTCTCTTGAAGGTGTTCCACGTGGCTCTCTTCCTCCTGTGCAGTTTATGTTTTAGGTTGTTCATCCTGTTGAGTTCTCGACCCAGGTACACATAACTGCTGCATTCAGAGATGTTTGTTCCATTGAGAGTGAATGGGGCCTCTGGAACTAGTTCATTTTTTCAAGAACATTGATTTTTTGATATTCAACTGTAGACCTACTTTTCCACATTCACGGTGGAAGTCAGTCAGCATTTGTGCTGATTGTTTGGTGTTATTAGAATGATGTCATCAATGAAGCAGAGGTGGTGTAGTTGTAGACCATCTATTTTCACTCCCATTCCTTCTGATTCTAATTGTCACATGATGTCCTCGACGTTGATGCTGAAGAGTTTCAGTGAAATGGATCACCCCTGCCAAACCCCTATTTTGATGTCGATGATCACTTCCTTATAGAAGGGTGAGATCTTTGTAGTGAATTTGTAATAAAGCTCACAAAGGATGCTGATTATTGAGTTTGAACACCCTATTTGGCTAGGGCTTCGATGACTGCTTCAGTCTCCACAGAATCAAAGGCATTCTTCAAATTAATGAATGTGACACAGAGCAGCATCTTGAACTCCCTACAAACCTCAATGAGCTTGGTTACTGTGTGAATATGGTGGATTGGACTGAATCCTTTTTTGGAAGCCAGTTTGCTCATGTGGTTTTCCTTTATCTAATATCTACCAATCCTATCCATGATGACTTGAGTGAACAGCTTGTAGATGACGGACAACAGGCAGATGGGACGATAGTTGCCAATGCCATGGATGTCTCCCTTCTTGAACAGTAGAACTGTCCTCCTGATTTTCCATTGGGAAAAGGTAGTATGTGAATAGCCAAGCATTCAGACAAGTAGCATGTGAAGAGAGGGAACCAGTGTATTGATGAGTGCTGACAGCAGATTCTTCAGGTGTTCGGGTCTGACTTTGTCTGGGCTGGGTGCTGTTCGCTTCTTCACTGATGAAATGGCATGTTGGATTTCAGAAGGGAGTATGCTGGGAACCACACATCCATCCTGTGGAATTTGGTATGTGGGCAAGTGGACATATCTATCGAACAGATCCGAGTAGAAGTCATTTTTCTACTCCAAATAATTTCTAATAAATATATTTTTTCTATGATATTTGAAGGCAAGTTATAAATAAGTACATACAATATTTTAATTGTGTTATGCAGAATCAAATTTTCATAGTGCTGGTTATGGTCCAACCCTTCCCCATCAAAACCTCCTCTCCAAAACACATAAATCTTTCAGGGGTCGGAGGCGATAGCCCAGCAAGTAGGGCGTTCACCTTGCATGTGGCCGGTCCATGCTGGCCCGGGTTCGATCTCTGGCATTCCATATGGTCCCTCAAGCACCACCAGGAGTAATTCCTGAGTGTAGAGCCAGGAGTAACACATGAGCATCTCTGGGTGTGACCCAAAAAGCAAAGAAAAAAAGATAAATCCTTTAAACATAACTTTGAAAGATTAATAATTCAATCTTGCCTAGAAAACTTATATTGTGTAATTGGTATCATGTGCTTTACTCTAGAACATAAGTTGTATTATTAAGAACATTGGTTGTATTATTGACTTTAGTTGTATATTAAGGAATATTTTAATAATTTTTTAAATAAGAAATATAAATGTGATACTTTGTTTTGTTATATTCTGTCTTCCTATCATCCCTATATTTTATCTATAATTTAATATGCTTTCATGAATCCACAAGACAACAAGAAAAGTATTCAGATTCTGTCGAATACTTAATTGCCTGATTTCAGCTATCATTTTTGTCACTTAAATTTCTACTCTGTCTGTGATTAAGTTCTGTAGCTCCTTTAGCTGGCCAATTCTGACAATTTCTCTCAAAATGATCTCACTGCTTATTTGCACTTGGAGTAGTGAATATGTGACTGACTTTATGTCTATATCTTTAATGGAAGTTATAAAAGTCTTCCAAGTAGCAAGTCCTCAATGAAATTTTCTATAATAAACATCACTATTCTTTTAACAATAGCAAATTAGAAAGGGAAATAATCTAGTCTTGAAAGCTGGAAATTAAATTGCATTTTGAATCCTAAAAACTAAAGGTACTTTTTTACAAATAAATAAAATGAAAGTGAATATAAATGGGTCATTAACTTGCAACCTAGGTATATGATTTTGTCTATTTATAGTTTGTCCTTTCACAAAATATTTAAATGAGAATCTAGCAATTACTTGATTGAGCTGACTAATCCACACTGCTAAAAATACTATATGTATATTTCTTCCTCAACTTTTCCAACAAACTACCAATTCTACATTGGATAATTTGTGTAGATTGTCAGGAAAATTATAAAGAAAACATTAGAATTATCAGGTGCAATGTAATAATCACATATCAATTTGTTCAAAATACTAGCTAATGGTTTTTAGGTTTGTGATTTGTTAACACAATGCTCTCTTTTTCTGACTTGTTAAATTAAAATGCAAAAGGGCCAAAGTTATAGTACAAAGGGAAGATACTTCAGGGGTCCCACATTGGTTTGATCTTCAACATCACCGAATTATTCTCTGAGCACCACCTGGAGTTATCCATGGCACAGAGATGGAAGAAATTTCATAGCATTGTTTGGAGTGGCCCTAAACAAAATAGACACATTTAAAGAAATATAAAAACAATTTTTTCCAAGTGTGCTTACCAGTCCCTTGATCCTCAAATAAATAAAATTGGTGCTAACTGAAGTTGCATAGTTTTAATGTTTTGATACAGTGCACTTAATCAATGACTAAATATACAGTTAGATGTAGATAAAATGAATTAAAATGCCAATATATACATATTCAGTTCAATCACTTACATTTTTAAAAAACATGAAATATAATAAAACATGTCACATATGTGTGCATCTGGGAAGTTATGAAAAGGGTTTCAGATAAGTTTCTGGTATAACACTCACATTACTTAAACCTGACATTTTTCTGTGTAGCATAGACCCATTCTGACTTCTCAGGAACAATGATTTTGTATCTATCATTGAATTATTTTTACTAGTAACAATATAATTTTATGAAATGCTTTTTCACCACTTTGTCCAGAAGAGCAAAAAATGCTACATCATTTTTCTCCTACCTCAACATCTATAATTATTTCATAAATTATCACATTACTTTTAAAATTGATTTTTTTTTTGCTTTTTGGGTCACACCCGGCTATGCTCAGGGGTTACTCCTGGCTCTGCACTCAGGAATCACTTCCTGGCGGTGCTCAGGGGACCATATGGGATGCCGGGGATCGAACCCGGCCAGCACAGGCTGGCCGCGTGCAAGGCAATGCCCTACCCGCTGGGCTGTTGCTCCAGCTCTAATATTGATTTGATAGTAAAAGATCTACTATAACTGGTAAGTTAGTCGTTGACTTCCCTGTTAGAACTGCATACCTGACTGCAGAAATTCAAATGATACAGGTATTTGACTGTTGCAGGACTCCTAAGTGCCGCTGCATCTGCTCTGATTGCCTCCTGCAAATCACTTCGTAGATAAGGGGGTAGTCTAATGTGGCAGTTTATCCGACCATGTATGCTGTACTAGCTGGTATAAATATACTACCATGCTACCACCATCATCGTGGGACTAGCTAGATCTTACCAGCATATTAGCCTGGCCACGTAGGACACCTAATAATCAGACCAGAGAGAAATGCTGTTTGCTTCCAAGCAAACAAGCATGGCTCCCTGATATACTCAAAGGCAACTAAAATTTAAAACTACAATGAAGTGGAGGGAGACTTGTGAAGGCTTGAGAAATATTTAACTGGCATTGGTGTTGGTCTTTGGTACAGAGACATGCCATCTCAGAAACCCCCTTCTCTACACTACAAAGGCATTCCCAGACAGATCTTGGCTCAAAACATTGGCATACTAAAGGGGCCTAGGTGAGGTGCAGGGAGGGATTACCTAAGGGCATTTGACCCTCCCTGCTTTCCATAACAGTGGGAGGAAGGTCTGAGCTGAAGGGGTATAAACTCAGCCGGTTTTCACTCTTGGCCGCTTCTTTGGGGGGCTCTTCCAAGCAGCCCTGCTTGGAAGTCTGCTTCTCCTTTCTCAAAGCCTTTACACGTGGTGGTCGCCATCTTGGCCTACATGTGGCTGGGGTTCTAGCCTGGAATCCTAAGCACCGGGCTTTTCCTTTTGCTGATTTGTATGCCTGAACCTGTGATAAGTAAAGCCTTTTAAAACTGCATCAGATTCCTGAGTTTTCATCCATTCCTCGCCGGCTTCGGAGGTAGAAGGGAACTCGCTTCTCGGCACTGTCCGGAACCCCGACGGAGCGCCCCGACATTTGACCTAGCTTGGCAAGGTTCAATGATAATTTTGTTTGTAGTTTCCTTTCCAAATAACATGTGGACATTAATTTTTAAATTGTCTCAACTTGTTGTTTTAGTACTGGTATTTTTTAAGCATGAATTGCTATAGAATAACTTTTATCTTTGTGAAAATGAATAATTTATAATGATTCCTTATACTCCAACTTGATATTTAAAAACAGCAAAAAATTTACTAAACACTTTTTTGCCTCTGTATCGAGACTTTTTAGTTATTTTTGTGCAACAAATCAGTGAGATATATACAATTTTTTAGAATATCAAATTTTACCTGATAAGTGATTTTAACAATTTAATCTGATAGAACTTTGAATAGCACACAACTGTCAAACAACAAAATTAGTTTTGAACTCAGATACTAATATAGGGAGTCAAACTCCAAAGTCTTCATTTTTAATATATTTTATTATACTACCATGAGATAAACAATTACAAAAATGTTCATGTTTAGGTTTCAGCCATACAGTGTCCCAGCACCCATCCCTCCACCAGTGCCCATTTCCCCACCACCAATGTACCGAATCCCCTCCCTCTTCCCTAGCCTGCCTTTATGGTAGGTTCCCTAGCTCTTCTCTCTGTCTCTCTGTCTCTCTCTGTCTCTCTCTGTCTCTCTCTCTCTTCCTTCTCTTACATATTGTGGGTTGTAGTACATATACTTATAGGTTATCATGTGTATCTTTTTGCCTCTATTTAATGCTAAGGTCTATGTGGTAATAGCACTTTTGACAATTATTGGCACACACTTCCATTCTCTTTCTTACCTAACCTCTGCTCCCACACATTTATGGTAATCTCCACCTTTGACAGGACCTCCTGATCCACATATCACCTGACTTTGGATGTTGGTATCGTAATTGTATGTATATATGTGTACATATATATGTATACATATATATGTAATGTATGTACATATATGTCTATATATACACATGTACATATATACATATATATGTACACATATATGACATATATATATATGTCACTAAATAAATGAGTCATTCTATATCTCTCTTTCTCCTTCTGGCTAATTTTACTCAACATGATCTTCTCCATGTCCATCCATTGATATAAACAAATTTCATAACTCTTTTTTTCCTAACAATTGCATAGTATTACATTGTTTAGATGTACCACAGTTTCTTTATCCAGTCATCAATTCTTGACACTCTAGTTGTTTCCAGATTCTGGCTATTGTGAATAATGCTAAGTATGAACATAAAAGTAAGAATGGTGTTTCTGCTGCATATTTTTGGCTTCCCAGGGTATATTCTCAGGCATGGTATGGCTAGGTAAATGGGAGTTCAATTACTAGTCTTTGGAGGAATGTTCCTATTGTTTTCCAAAAGGTTGTACCAGTCGATATTCCCACCAACAATGGATGAGTGTCCCCTTTCCCCTGAATCCACACAAGCACTTGTTGTTGTTGCTCTTGGTTATGTGCCAGTTTCTGTGTTGTAAGATGATATCTCATTGTTGTTTTTGATTTGCATCTCTCTGATGATTAATGATGATGAGCATTTTTTCATATGTTTTTTGGCCATTCAAATTTCTTCCTTGTTGAAGTTTCTGTTCATTTCTTATCCCAAATTTTTATGGGGTTGGTATTTTCTTCTTGTAAGTTCTACCAGTGTCTGATATATCCTGACTTTAACCC
>JAJIBD010027617.1:0-52594 GCA_021461705.1 Cryptotis parvus | reverse complement strand
CTACTGGCATGAGACAGGACATATGGAGATATTACTGGTGCCCACTCTAGCAAATAGATGATTAACGGGAAGATCGTGATCGTGATCGTGAAATAAAAAAATCCCAACTCTAATGGGGGTAGATTGTTCCCCGAGGCACAATTTCTGGTGCGCTAGTATGCCTCCGGCAGTCCTGTTCTAAAGCTGTAAAGCCCTTCATTGTTCACTTCTCTGACCTTTCCTGTTCATGGAGGAAAGGCAAGCATATAGACCAAACGCAGTACAAAATATGATACCTGGGTCAAAGAAAACCTCTACTTGTTTAGCTCCATTAGGCTAGCAGCTGCTAAATAAAAGATGAAGCAATACACCTCTTATTATTTTTCCCCAGAAATCATATTGCATCATTCAAATCACATTGATAAACTCTTGCCGTGTACTCTAATGGCAAATTTTGGTTGTTCATCTCAATTAACAGTGTGCAGTTGTTTTTCTAAATAGTCCCCATCATTTTCAGGTTATTGCTTATTTTGATAAAATTAACAGTTTTAATTATTTCTACTGGGTTGCATTATATTTTTACTTTGAAAACAGCTCAAAAATGGGTCATTAAAGCATTTCAGTAGTCAATTAGGAAGGCAATACAAATTTAGCTCTAATGAATCTGGTGTGATTTCACACAAGCATATGAAAAAAAGGAAATCCACATAGGAAGTAAATGGAGGATATTTGAAAATAGATATTACAGGGCAAGTGACCTCTTTGCACATTGTACACAGCTTTGTTGTAATTGGAAAAGCCATATAGTGGCATGATGATTTTTATCTTATTCTACAACATTATAGCAGAGTTGATCAATTACCGTATTTTCCTGAAATAAAAACAGAATGTTTGGACTAGCAATTATTATAGTGATTAATTATTCTTATTAAATTTAGATATGAGTTAGCATTTCTCATGCATCTAACCTATGCAGGCATCAAAATAAGTAATTTTCATCATATATAGCAAAAATGGGTATACGTTACTCTATTTCCAAGAAATCTATAAAACCAACATCAAAGTCATTTAATAATATTCCATTTGGAGAACAAACAAAATGAGTTCATGACAAATTATTAAATGTCACTTTTTTTACTTTACATCTGATGTAAATGACAATGATGACTCAATCAGCCTGCGACAGGCATTCACATGTGGCACTTTACAATTAGGGGAAAGATTCTTTGAGCTAAGTGTAATGCACTTGGAAAATGCACTTTACATGAGGAATAATGCTTAATGCCTTCTTATTATGCTTGTCCCTAAAAACCCAAACTGCAAAATGTTTCAGATATAGGTAACACCTGTTTCTGTGAGCCGTGTGAAAATGCACATCGGTGTCAGAATGGAAGGCGGATCAGCTATGTGGGTAGCAGGGAAAGACTATTTGAATTGGGTAAAAAAAGACTACAGCTGATGACACAGGGCAGAGAACAGGAGACTGGGCAGTGCACCCATGGGCGTGACACAGTGTTACAAGGAATAGTTAAAAATATAAAAGTTGTCCACGATTGGGTTTCAGTCATACAATGTTCCAATACCCATCATTCCACCAGCGCACATTTCCCACCACCAATGTTCCCAGTTTCCATATATATATATATATATATATATATATATATATATATATATATATGGATATATATATGGAAATATATATTTCCTTATATAAATGTATATTTATATAAGGAAATATATAAATATTTATATTTATATATTTCCTTATAATTTCCTTATATATAAATGTATCACTGTCTTCCCATTCATCATACATTTATATATATATATATACTTATATATATATAAGGAAATATATATATTTCCTTATATATATATAAGGAAACTGGGAACATATATATATATATCCTCCTCACCCTCTACTTTCAGTCTTTGTGGTTGGTGCTATAGGTACTATAAGGTTATCATGTATGTCCCCTTTACTTTCAGCACTCAGTTTTTGTCCAGAGTTGTCATTTCCAACTATCATTGTTATAGTGGTCCCTTCTCTATCTCAACCGCCCCTCACCCCACCTCCTCCCCACTGTTGCAGGACTCCTAAGGGCCGCTGCATCTGCTCTGGATTGCCTCCCACAAATCACTCCGTAGATAAGGGGGTAGTCTAAATGTGGCAGTTTATCCGACCATGTATGCTGTACTAGCTGGTATAAATATTCTCCCATGCTACCACAATCATCGTGGGACTAGCTAGATCTTACCAGCATATTAGCCTGGCCACGTAGGGACACCTAAGTAATTAGGACCAGAGAGAAATGCTGTTTGCTTCCCAAGCAAACAAGCATGGCTCCCTGATATACTCAAAGGCTACTAAAATATAAAACTACAATAAGTAGAGGAGACTTGTGAAGGCTTGGAGAAATATTTAACTGGCATTGGTGTTGGTCTTTGGTACAGAGACATGCCATCTCAGAAACCCCTTCTCTACACTACAAAGGCATTCCCAAGCAGATTTCGGCTCAAAACATTAGCACAGTAAAGGCCCTAGGTGAGGTGCAGGGAGGGATTACCTAAGGGCATTGGACCCTCCCTGCTTTCCATAACAAGTGGGAGGAAGGTCTGAGTTACAGGGATATAAACTAGCCGGTTCCCGCTCTCCTTTTCTTCTTTGTGGGATCTCTCCTTGTGAGCGTTCATTCCCCTTGGAAGCTTTTACACGTGGTGGTCGCCATCTTGGCCTACACGTGGCTGGGGTTCTAGCCTGGAATCCTAAGCATCGGGCTTTCTCCTTTTGCTGATTTGTATGCCTGAACCTGTGATAAGTAAAGCCTTTTAAAACTGCATCGGATTCCTGAGTTTTCATCCATTCCTCGCCGGCTCGGAGGTAGAAGGGAACTCGCTTCCCGGCACTGTCAGGGGACCCGCGGAGCGCCCCGACACCCCCACCCCACTTATGACAAGCTTCTAACCATGGGTCAGTTGTCCTGGCCCTCATTTCTGACAATATCAGTATTAACATGAAAAACTGGTTATGCAATGGAAGGTTTCACAGCAGGGTGATATACTAGGGTAATTGGACTCTTTTTGTCTCATTTTAATATCCACTATTATTGCTTATTGCAATTTCAATAATGACAACACTTCCTACTCTCGTCTACTGAAAGTTGGAATTTCATAATCGGGCCATAAAAGCCTCACAGTCATAACAATTGTCATATCTCTGTATATTCCTGTGCAGAACATTTTTACTGCATGTGTCTTCACTTTAATACTGCAAGGGTAAGCATTTGTTTCCGATACAATGGCATGCAGTTCTTAATGTAAACATCAGTGTTCCATCAGTCTTACAAATCCACAAGCCACAGCGCTTCTGTGAGCATCAGCATTCTTTTGCTTTGTTCCTCCAGGGCAGACATTTTCACTCTGGTAATCGTGCAGGTATTTTTTTAGGATTAAATGTATGCTTTGCTCACATATAGAAGTGAGTAAGGGGAATGCTGGTTTATCATAAGCAGGCAGTCTGTCTCCTAATTCTTACAAAGAAAAAGAAATAAAAGATGAAACCCTATTGTCTAATTCAACTTCACTCAAGTTTTCCATCATTTCGCTGCCAGGGACCATTTTATATCTGTCCATGGAAGTCAGGTTGCACCCATTTAGATGGTAAAACAAAAAGTAGAGAGGAGGAACAAAATTTGCTTCTTCTCTCAATTCCAAATCTCTATGATACTAACACTACTAACACTGCCATTCCTTCATAGTAATTAATTATAGTAATTACAAATTGTTAGGTGCATAACATAAACAAACAACAGAGCTAATTGTTTTACATGTATTATATCATCTAAGACACTTAAAACCCTTATAAGATAAGCATTACAATTAGGTCATTACGGTATAACATTAAGTATCTTGCATAAGATATATGACAACTAAATGTGAAATTGTCACTCATTATGGGCATTGAGATCCCAAATTCTCATAGAAGTTTCTTAAGGTTTTGTATTATTTTGTTCTATAAAAATGTTCTGCAATCCTCTAAAAAGGGAAGTTATGCACATTCCTTTAATCAACATTTACAAAGTTATTATATTAGACATTCTGAGGAAGGCATATATAAGTCATCAATCCTTTTCTTGAGGAATTTGGGATGCAGGGGTGGAAATTATGCAGATGCAAAAGTAATCAGGATTTAGCAAATATAAAAAAGTAGCAATCATCACAAATGATGTACAGTGCATTTATTTGGTAGAAAATTAACTTCCAGCTAGGGAGATTAGAGAATCTTTATGAACTCAGGTCAGAAACAGCTTGAAGTGAACATGTCGAAAGTGAAGATACCTACTGTCAGGAACCATGCAAATTCCACTCACCCACACCTTCGAGAGGGTCCCCAAGCTTCCTGCATGCACAGTACTGGCAGGCTGCTCTGTGTCTGAGACCAAATTATACCCTTCCTTTGACCCTCTCCCCTTTCATATAAATAAAGGAAATGCCCCTTAGAACCAATGAACTAACATAGCTTGCATTCTGTGGCTCTATAATCAGATGTGGATTCGCCTGGAAGCCAAAGAAGAAGCAATGCAGGGGGGAAAGATGGAAATCTCATTCATATTCTTTGGCAAATACTGCAGAGGAAGGAGAAGGTAAACTGTAGAGCTGAGAGAAAGCTCTGTTATGAGTCCTGAGAAAGGCCTGCTTCTGGGGAGAGCCGACTCATAGCTATCAAAGAATGACGCTGATGCCTAGCTTATCCCCACCCTGTGGGAAATCATATCAGCATTCTTTGTCATTCACTTACACGGTTCACATGATACAAGGGGTCACCACTAGTCCCTGATCACTTCAATGTGAGTAGACGAACATTGGACTCTCGATTTTTCTCTCTCATATTCTCTTTCTCCCTCAACCTAAATGTTTTTTCTCTGATGTTGAACAAGGTCCAGTTATGGATAAAGAGGAGAGAGAAAAAAGTGGCAAACCCTCCAAGACACTTAAAAGCTTATCATGCCCAAGGAAGGACTCTTCTCTCTCTTGGAGAAAGATCAACAACAAACCCTTTGAAAGGATCCTTTAAGATTATTGTGCTATAATCTTAGGACCTTAGGAAAGAACAATAACCTGCCATGTCACCAGAACAGATTTCTCTACTCCAAGGCGTCATTAACCACTGATGCCAGCCTGGACAGACTTGAGAGGTTATGTTAATAGTGTTAAGGAATGAAAGAGCTAAATATCCAAACTCATGAGACCCAAACTTTAATAACCAAACTTAAAAAAAATGCCTGTTAATATGGACTTCTGGTGGTTGGTGGTGGAGGGGTTGGGACTATGAGAGGAAACCAAGGAACATTGGTGGAGGGAAGTTGACACTGGTGGCAGGGGGCTGTGATGGAACATTGTATGTCAAAAAACACAACTATGAATAACTTTGTAACTCAAGGTGTTTTTTTCCAGTTTCTTTTTTTTTTCTTTTTGGGTCACAGCCTGTGACGCTCAGGGGTTACTCCTGGCTCTTTCTTCAGGAATTACTCCTGGCGGTGCCTGGGGGAGCCATATAGGATATCAGGGATAGAACCCAGGTTGGCCTCATGCAAGGCAAACACCCTACCCGCTGTGCTATTGCTTGGCCCCCTCAAGGTATTCTAATAGGATGAAATTTGTAAAAAAGAGAAAAGAACAAATAAAAACCAGAACTTCCTCTTGCTTTCAAATTTCACCTATTGGACTTTCCCAAACAAACCCTGGCCTGAGAGTAAGATGGGTTATCTCAGAGATATGAGCTTACTGTCTTCTCAGGTTACTAACTCCTGAATAACTCTGCTTTTGCTCTTTTCTCTGGAGTAATTGGCCTTTGAGTGGTGAGCACCCATAACTGCATGGGTAACACTTCTTGGGACCTATTTCTAGGCTTCCTGAAGTCAGATGACCTCCACTCATCAGATTCCTAGAGGGAAATTCCCATGAGGTTACAACTCAGGAAATATAGCTGAAGTACCAGTGTGGTACAGGTGGGTGGCAAAATAGTGTGATTGTCTATGGAATCAGGGGAAAAGTATCTTAATGAGCCAAGGAGAGTTTCCAAATTATACAGCACCTCTTTTTCTAATAATAACAGTTCAGGAGTCTTACAAGAGAAAAACTACTTTTTCTAGCCATGTAGAAATGACTGTTAAAAAGTTGTCCCATATATGCCAGTAGATTTTTATCAGTTGATTTGAGTATATTTTTCATTTTATTATACCACAGTGAGATAAACAATTACAAAACTGTTCGTGATTAGGTTTCAGCCATACAGTGTTCCAGCACTCCATCCTGATTTTGGTATTTTGAAAGCTTGCTCCCAACTTCCCAAGGAGACCTGCTATTCAAATTCCCGAAATCTCGAGTCTGTGTGCCTTCTCTCCCAAAGGATGCCTCTCAGCTGGTGGAGGTTATTATTCTTTATCTTGTCATTCCAGTTAATAGGACTGAGGTTTTTCTGAGGTTCCATGGCAATGCTGCTCCATCTTGGAATCAGGCAGGCTGGAAAAATGCCTTCTCCTTCTGTTCTGGAATGACAGACAATGACGTGATCTGAGGTTATGCTGCTCAGCATATGGCATTTCCTTGGAGAGTGGAGAAAAAACTGGAGACCTAGGAAGGTAGTGTTTAAGTAACACAATCCCATGGAAGTCTCTCAGTGACCCTAGAATTGCTGTTTTGACACTTAGGTTTGGGGACCTATGAATTGAGGCACTGTGAATATTTGCTATTTTTCAAAGGTGGTGAGTCTGATGGGTACAGTGACTCCTCAAACAACGTGTGATATCCTGGTGTTGAAACCTCTTCCATTACAGATCTTAGACTGGATATGGCAGGCATTATTGCACTGGTTAGATTTCCTTACTTCCATTTATTATTTTAGTACACTTTTCCTTTATTTGCATTATGCTTTTTTACTTCTAAAGGCTCATACTGTGACGTCAGAAATAATTTCCTCACCCATGTAAAGAGTTGACTAGTTGGAGTTGATGCCCTCTTGTATGGGCCCTTTGCCAATGGGAGGACTGTGAAAAAGTATAAAAAGACCAGTGACCCTGTTTCCAGCAAGGGCAATCTGATGTGCATTTCCCACTCTGTGTGTAGGCAGGCTCAGATTGAGTTGGAGATTCTTTAGAAATTACTTGGCTTACTCACTTTCCACATCTTATTTCTCCCGCACTTGCCACAGTACACTAGTTTCTCCTGGGAGCACTTTCTTAATGACTTACCCACAAGTCCTAGCCCCAAGGTCTCCATCTGGGAAGCCTGCCAAAGACAACTGCGCACAGAACACTGGCAGCTTTGGGTCAACAGTCTGTTTGGCCCTCAACCTCTCAAAAAAGCAACTGATTCCAGCTTGAAAGTGAGATGGATGTCACTGACAAGCTGGAGGCAGAATATGAGGCAAAGAAAGAATTTGAAGCAGATGGCTGGTCATAAAAGTAGAACAGAGAAAAAGGAAGGGAAAGAGAAGGGGAGTTTTTGGGTAAGAAATGACAGATTCATTTATTAGTTACTCACCTGGTTCAGTGCTACTCTGGAAAAGATTTTGTTGTTATTATTTTATGCTTTCATTGACATCACTGGTTTACTGGATTAGAGAATTTCAAGGATCTAATATCATACTACTTTGTCTAAATGGCATCACTCCTACTACTACAGAAGTTCAGTACCACCTACCACCAAGAGGACAGCTCTACCCTACCAAAATTCAGTACCACTTACTGTTGCAGGACCCCTAAGAGCCTCTGCATCTGCCCTGGATTGCCTCCTGCAGGTCACTTTGTAGATAGGGGGGTAGTTTAAATGTGGCAGCTTATCTGACCATGTATTCTGTACTGGCTGGTATAAATATTCTCTCATGCTACCACAATCATCGTGGGACTAGCTAGATCTTACCAGGCATATTTACCTGGCCACGTTGGATCTCTAAGTAATTAGATCAGAGAGAAATGCTGTTTGCCTCCAATCAAGCAAGCATGGCTCCCTGATAACTCAAAGGCAACTAAAATACAAAACTACCGTGAAGTAGACGGAGACTCTTGTGAAGGCTTGGAGAAATATTTAACTGGAATTAGTATAGTCTTTGGTACAGAGGCATGCCATTTCAGAAACCCCCTTCTCTACCCTATAAAGGCATTTCCTATGCAGATCTTGGCTCAAGACATTAGCATCTAAAAGGGCCTAGGTGAGGTACTGGGCGAAATTACCTGAGGGCATTTGACCCTGCCTGCTTCCCATAAAAGTGGGAGGTCTGAGTTTCAGGGGAATAAAAACTAGCCTGCTTCCTCTCTTGCTCTCTTTTTGGGGCTCTCTTTTGGGGCTCATACTCTTCTTGAGTAACTCTTCCCCTTTCTGCTGGAGTCTTTGTCTCCTCTTTACAGAGCCTTAACACATGGTGGCAGCCATCTTGGCCTACACGTGGCTAGGGTTCTTGCTGGGAATCCTAAGCACAGGGTTTTTCCTATTGCTGATTTGTGTGCCTGAACCTGTGATAAGTAAAGCATTTTAAAACCTTGCCAGATTCCTGAGTTTTCATTCATTCCCTGCTGGCTTTGGAGGTAAAAGGGAACTCGCTTCCCAGTGTTGTTGGGGACCCTAGCGGCTCCCCTACAATCTACCACTAAAAAGACAGTTCTACTCCACCAAAGTTCAGTACCACCTACCACCAAGAGGACACTCTTCTCAACCCTCCTACCTCCCTTTCTCTCCCCTGACAACTCCAATTTCTACCTTTTGTTTTAATCCCAAGAGACAGAGTTTCATCTTTCAATGGCACAGTAGCGCTCTGACGAGTAAATAGACACAGATTATTTGTTCCCTCATTTGTAGTCAGGCATCCAACTTGATCCCACATTTTGGTTATTATTGTGAATAATGCATCTTTGCACAATGCAAACCACATTTTTAATTAGTGCTTTCATATCCCCTAAATAAATACGGAAGTGAAAAGTTTTTAAGTAAGAATGAAAGGGTCTGAGTTCTTGGTCTAACTCCATAAATTACTAGCTGTTTCACCTTATGCAAGTCACTCAAATTCTTTGAGTTTTCATTTTCTTACCAGAAATCAGGGGTCATAAAGGAAAAACTGGAAGTGAAGAAATATGCACTGGAAAAGTATAAGGGATTATTGTCTTTAATAAGCATTTTTCATCTCATTAATTTGGTTGCATTTGTATTTAGCTTATTAAAAAATAGTAAGATATGATGTAGAAGAGACAGTTGTTAACTGGAAAAAACAAAGCAACAATAAAGGAAACACCTAAAGAATAGGTAAGCATGCAATATAACATCTTGAAGACAGTAGGGCATTAAAGATTCTAGGAAATAGCCAGGTCACAGTTGCCTTGAGTAAAAAGCACAGAGAATAAGTCATTCTTCCCACTTAGATATTTCCACAATGTCTAATCTCCTTTTCGGAGCACTTACTTTTTTGCTCAGTGTTTACATCACTGGGAGTTATTCAATCCCAAACTTCCCTACCAGGTTGTAAAGTACAGATCATCTCTAAATAGCACATTTCAGAATCTCCAGTACCTGGCATATGGTTGGGGCGTAATGAGTATTTTTCAATGAGTAAAATGAAGTGGATATTTTAAGAAAGAGAATTTAAACAGGGAATCTTAAAATGTTACAATGAGAATGGAAATGGAGAAACCTAGTGAATCAGAAACTGGGTTTGTGTCTAATCACCACAGTAGGAAAGTACAGAGATACAAGGCCTGAGTCACATTGTAAAATGACTTGCATGCCAAAGTGATGCCCAGTGGCACTACTTAAGATTAGTAAGAGTAATTTTACAGAGAACTTGAATGCAAAGCTATGTATCTGATGAGTTTACCCACCATTTTTTCTCTATGTATCTAATGTATTTACCCACTGTTTTTCTTCTAGGCACTCCTTGACCTAAGCCTATACACTTCCATGTTGGAATTATCGAAATACAGGGCAGACCAATGACCATTGTTGTTTTGGAAAGAGGGCAAAAGAATCAGCCTATTCCTTAATATGGAACTGACTCTCAGAAAACTTAATTCTATCTGCAATTTTGTCTCTGTACTGCAATGTGATACTGGGAAAACAATTTCTTCTAAGTTTACGAGTATCTTCTCAGCCCAAAAATGATAATCTTGGACTAGATTAGTGATTCTCAAACCTGCACAGACAGTGCAATCACTGAGGGAGGTCGTTAAAGTCATGCTAAGCCTGAATGAGATTCCCTGGGAACTTGGTTAAGATATTATTGTATCAGATAATTCTCAAGTAATTTTAGAAAGCCAGCATGGATCTGGTATAAATAGGAAGATTTGGGAAACTGAGGGACTGAATGACCTCTATGACCTTCTAAAGCTCTCAAAATTCACTTTAGGGCCAGAGCAGATAGGGAATTTGTCTTGCACACAGTCAACCCGGTTTGACCCGAGCATCCCATAAGGTTCCGTGAGGGACCGCCAGGAGTAATTCTTGAGTGCAGAGCCAGGAGTAACCCCTGAGCTTTGCTGGGTGTGATCCAAAAAAGCCAAAAAAAAAAAAAAAAAAAAAGAACATTTTTTTTGCAGAATTTTCTTCTGCAACTCTTAAGTTAGAAATATCACAAAGATGGGGGGCCGGAGCGATAGCCCAGCGGGTAGGGCGTTTGCCTTGCACACGGCCAGCCTGTGCCGCCCAGGTTCGATCACCGGCATCCCATATGGTCCCCCGAGCACCGCCAGGAGTGATTCCTGAGTGCAGAGCCAGGAGTAACCCTGAGCATTGCTGGGTGTGACCCAAAAAAGAAAAAAAAAAAAAAAGAAATATCACAAAGAGTCATAAAAAATGTAACCCCTTTTTGTCAGGGCACACCAGGATACTTTTAGAGAGGGAAGAAGTGTATCACCAGAGCAAGGAACTGCTTTATGAACAGATCCCATCTTGCTGGTACAGCTGCTATAAGTTCTCTAGCCCCAGCATTTAGGGTTTCCTGCACTGGACCCTTATGAACACCACCTTCACTTTCAGTACATTCTTGCCCTCCTGCTCACCCCCTGGCTTTGATGTGCCTGTTCCTTCCCTAGACTGACACCTGTATTGACTCTGAGTACTGAGAATTCTTCAAAAAATTAATCTTGGTGATTAATTCTGCTCGCAATCATACTAGCGTAGGTGTCACCATGAGCTGTAAGCACTAAGCTTGCAGACACTATTGATGAAAAAGCACAAAAAGATCTTAATATGACTAAATTGCTAGTAAATCAGTAAAGATGACTAGAAAGCTAGTAAAGGTTTCATCTCTTCTGTTAGTTCAGACCAAGGGCTGTCAGAATTCTGAGCCAGGAACAGAGAGAGAATACAGGGGTCAAGGTTCTTTCCTTGTGCACAATGGATTCCAATTGAGAATCCTGTACCATGTATGGTCCCTGAGCACTGCCATACCAGGAGTGAGACTTAGGAATAATCCACTGATCTCCACCAGGTATGGCCAAAAAAGATAATTCTGAGACTTCCTTAGGGTTACTGAAATGCCATGTCAATTAATAATTTCATTAAGGGCATACAAATGAAGAAATAAAGTGTACCAAGAGCTTAATATCTGATTCAAATCTCTTGTTTTATGCCTGGTGGCTTTGTTTCACAAAGAACACAAAAAGTCCAGTAAAGAACACAGACAGCCAACATGCCCAAATTTTCATGAGTACTACAAACTCTGACTCTCCAGAAATCGCTGACAAACGTGCAGGACTGAAGACTTTGGGAGTGTGGGGGAGGCAGGGGTGAGGGGGGGCTCCAAGGCAATACACTCCACCATTGAAACATGATGTTTCTTATGTACTTCTTCAGGTGTTTATCTTTTCTTTCAAAATTAAAAATAAAATTCCTGTAGTATTCACTGAAGCAGCGTTATCTCCGGAAAACTGCTTAGGGCTTTCTCAGTGGTTGCTATTTCCCTGTGTTACAGGATCAGCTACACAATAGGCTTCTTTCTAGAAAGCCTGTACTGCTGAACAGAGAAGGCAACCGCAGGGATTTGCAGAAGGCGGTAGAGCCTTTAACCTTGGGGTCATTGTTCATCTCTCACCCAGATTAGGCCTGACAGCTGTTCAGGAGCCTCCTTGGAAGGGAATGCCCAGACACTTGCCTCAAGACAGTTGACATCGAGTTATGGAACTTTTTGAACGTCTTGAAATAAGATGTGTCATTCCTTTGACTCAAGTTGTCTATCATTCCATAAATCAGTAGAGATTCATTCTGTCTAGATGCAATTTAGCTGACACAGAGCAAGGAAGCACTGACCACTAAAACAGGTGCTGATGCCTGGTCCCCGTGTTCTGTCTGAGGGCTGCATGTGAAAATGATGCTCGCCACTGAGGATCTAGGTGCCAATGGGAGGTGCTAGCAGAGCACTGCTGCTTATACCAAAGAAATCATATTACTTCATCCTCTCTGCTTCATTTCAGCAAAGCTCTTTAGTCTTCATTTCCCAGAGGGAGGCCAAGGGAGGTGCAATAGGTCTTGCAGGCTATGGTTGTTTGCTATTTTGGTTGAGTTCATCTTACAAATATAAGACAGCATTTCCACCAGAAGATATCACCGATGTGATGTTTTTTCATCTATGATTTTATCAGAAAAAGGAGACAAGTAGAAAAGTACAGTGTGAAAGGAATAGGTTGATATTGTTGACTAAAGCAATGCTCAAGAGTCACATGCGATGGTGTCAGCCAGAGTCTGATGTGTTTTTTCTTTTTTAATTTTAGGGTTTGCACACATTCGTCAACAGTGCACTGGCAATCATACACTTGGTTGTGGTAGTAGGGATACAAATAGCAGAGCCATTGGGATCCTGTTTCTGCCTGTTTGGTCTCTATAAGACAAGTGCTCTGTTGCTGAGCTAGTCTTAGGTCTCAATGAAAGAACTCCTAGGATTCAGAGTTGTTTTATATATTTAAGTTTGCAGGAGCCACACTGGCTCTGGTCATGGATTACTCCTAGCTTTGTGCTCAGAGGTTACTCCTCAGTCAAGGAAACATATTGAACCAAAATCAAACACATGCAAGGCAACGCCTTAACCCTTGTACTACCTCTGACCCATATTGTAATATTGTTAATACTCATGGGCTGCTAATGCATATATTGGAAATGGGGAGAAAGCACAGAAGTTCAAATCTCCATCCATAAGCACATAACCAGATGTAGTCCTGGAGTCCCCCAAAGCGAAACTGGGGGTGCCCCTAGTGGTTCTCAGCACTGCAGGACTCTCGCAGAATCTCCTTTGCTACAATCATGTTCTATTTTCATGAACACAGACAGAACAAGAAGAGACCATGTAAAGTAGAAAAGCAACTGATGGCCACTTTGAACTTGGGTTATTATTTATTTATATTTATTTGTACTCAAAATTTTTCCACAGGAGATGGAGAGAGCAAACTGGTTCCCATAAATTCTGCTCTGATATTGCTGCTGTTGTCACTTCTTCTACTTTGATAAGACTATTAATAACTTGCTGTGGATTATCATGAAGTATCGTTAAATTTTTGTTGTTACTGAAGGAAGTTATTTAGGAGGATGTGATGTAATAGAGAGATCACTGGATTAAGAACTGGAAGTATACTATGATTATTCAACTGAGGATTATACCATATCATGTAACTTCCTCTGAGTCTCGATTTTATTATCTACAAATTGAAAAAATGTAATCCCCTCACAGCACGGTGACAGAGATAAAATACATTAGTGTACATGAAGAATCCTACAAGCTTCTAAAGAAATTTTGTGTGTTACTTATTATGCATTTCATTCTGACTATAAGGATAATGATAGCTTATTACAAAAATTCCAAAATTTGAAGATGTGCATTAGTATAATTCATAATCTCAAAATTCATAACAATCTACCACTCTAAAATTAAGGGCATATTAATTAAATTAAGACCCACACTATTTCTGCATATGTAAGTGTGCTTGAAAAGCTAAAGTCCTGATATAAACATGGGATTAGAAGTTCCTTTATTTTTCACATCAGTTATTTTGAATACTATAGACAGAATCATGTTCTTCCAAAATTCCTACACTTCCAGCAAAAAGTCACAAGGCTGACCTTGAAACAGGAACTCTAGAGAGTAATTAAAGTTGAATGAGATCGTATAGAAGGAGCCTTAGATTTTTTGTAACTATTGTCCTTCTATGAAGAGGAAGAAGGAATCAAGAAATTGTCCTGGTCAGATTAAAACTCACCATTGAATATACACAAAGAGACTTAAGGGATAAACTCTAACTATCTGCAGGGCTAGCCACAATGTGCAAAAAGGAGAGGGAGACCGATGCAGAGAGAGAGAGACAGAGAAAGAGAGGAAACTGGGGTACCTGCTATTGAGGCAGCCTGGGGGTGGGAAGGAGGGGTGGGGTACATTGGTGGTGGAAATGGGGCACTGGTGGAGGGATGGGTGCTGGAATACTGTATTACCAAGAACCAATTATGAACACCTTTGTAATTGTATGTCTCACGGTGGTATAATAAAAAATTTTAAAAAAGAAATTGCCCTGGAGGGAAGGCACTTGCCCTGCATTGGCCAGCCCCCATTTGATCCCCAGCAGCACACGTGGACGCACTGCCAGGACTATTTCCTGATTTCCTGGGTGTAACTAGTCATGATCAAAATAAAAAGAGAAAGAGGGGGAGAAATGTCAGATGTATGGCCACAGTGAAATGTTGTGTGAAGACATACGTAGAAGACTGTAAGCCTTGTCCCAAACCATGGTCAATAAATTTATATTGTTTAAGTCATCAAGTCTGACATTTTGTTATGGCACTCTAGGTAATATATTGGGTTTTCCCTTTAAATATTTTAATTTAATTTTAATGGTTAGTAGTCATCACTATATTATAATTATGCATTGAAATCCTCTATAGTGTAATATTAAAATCATTTCAATGTTTTCTATAACAAATAGTGCTTTAAAAATGTTTGTGTGGTATTAAACCATTTCTTAGGTGTAAAATACTCTGCTAAAAGACTATAAAATTAATTGAAAAATAAATAATGGGAATTCTTTGTACTACTCTTATAACTTTTCTGAGTCCATAAAGTGTTTGAATTTTATATTAGTCACCATGATTTACAATACTGTCAATCACAGGGTTACATGTATAGAACACTGCAACCCCACATCCTCCCAACAAAGCCAGTTTCCTTCATCACTGTCTCAGAGTCTCCCCTTCAAGCCCCCACTTCTCCCTCCCATTTCCCCATAGTGGTAAACTTTGTCTGTAGACCTGTTCACAGATTCTTGTTACTTTGGGCCATTTGTTATCATCTTCCCATGCTTCTTTATAAGCCACATATGAGAAAAACCATTCTGCATCCATCCCCTCCTTCAGCCTGACTTTACTCCATCCAATAGTAACATAATTTTTGTCTTATAGCTAATTAGTATTCCATCATGCATAAATATTTTGGTCGAGGCATTTTTTTCTTGTACACTTGAATTGTTTCAGATCTTGGCTCTTGTGAACAGTGCTACAGTAAACATGGGAGTCTGTCTCTGGGCTCTCAATACTTTTCCATTGCTCTGAGAATCTGTCTGTTTTTTTTAAAGTTTCGCTTTCACCACGAGATAGACAATTTCAAAGCTGTTCATAGTCAGGTTTCAGTCATGCAGTATTCCAGCACCTATCTCTCCACCAGTGCACATTTCCCAACACCACACTATCTTGATTACTATAGCTTGTAGTATAAGTTAAAGTTGGGAAAAGAAAAGCCTCCCATCTTATTTTTCCTTGGGTTTGTTTGACTAAAAATTCAAAATGAGCATGTGTTCATACAATGGTTTTATATTATTACATGCCTAGAAAATATCTCTAGATCATTTATATAAGTCTTGTTCTACATAATATCAGGAAAGATACAATGTCAGGCAAGTCTTCATAGAGAGCAATACTTTCATTGCTGATACCACCAAAAAAAAGAAACCCTCAATATATGCTTCTGGTGAGAGGAAATTTGACAATTTGTTGTACAAATAGAGATAGGTTGAGAGAAAGCTCTACACAAAATTATCTTTATAAAAAGATATTTTTTGGTGGGAATGTTGACTGGTACAGCCTTTTTGGAAAACAGTATGGACATTCCTCCCATTTGACCCAGCCATACCACTCCTGGGAATATACCCTGGGAAGCCAAAAACTCGCAGCGGAAACACCATCCCTACTTTTATGTTCATAGTAGCATTATTCACAATAGCCAGAATCTGGGAACAACCGGAGTGCCTGAGAATTGATGACTGGATAAAATACATCTACACAATGGAATACTATGCACCTGTTAGGAAAAATGACGCTATGAAATTTGCCTATAAATGGATGGATATGGAGAGGCTCATGTTGAGTGAAATTAGCCAGCATGAGAGAGACAGATATAGAATGACTGCAATTATTTGCCTGACATAAATATATATACATACATATATATCCATATTATGATACCAACATCCAAGGTCAGGCGAAACGTGGATCAGGAGATCTTGTCAAAGGTCGAAATTACCACAAACGTGTGGGAGCAGAGGTTAAGTAAGACAGATAAGGGAACAGTGTGCCAATAATTGTCTAAAGTGGTATTACCACATAGAACTTAGCATTAAATCACTATCACTGTCTTCCCGTTCATCATCGATTTGCTCGAGCAGGCACCAGTAACATCTCCATATGTCCTGTCTCATGCTAGTAGAGCCCAAGGGCATCTGCTTGCTCCAGGAACATAAAGAGCCTCAAACCATTCCATCAGGTCATGGGAATGAGGTCTATAATCATTATTGGTATTTGGCATATCAAATTCCAACACGGATAGTTTGCCAGGCTCTGCCATGCAGGTGGCATACTCTTGTAGTCACCTCTAAATTTATTGATGAATCGCGCCAAGCAGCCGCACAAGCTGGGCTGTGATCGGCTCATCTGCTGGGTAGAGTTCTGACAAGAGGGAAGTCCAGATGTGGAAAACGGCTGCCCTCATGGAGTGGGGTATCATCTGGCTTGTTGTGAGGCTCTGCTGGGGTGGTGGGCCAGGGCTAGAAACTGCTATCCCTCCAGGGCTCCTCATGAGCGGCTGGGTACAGAGAGAGCCAGTAGCAGCTCTGCCTCATGTCTATGAGTCTCTAGATCAGCATACCTGGGCCGGATTAGAAAAAGACTGCTGCAGGGTGGATCTCGATGAGCTGGGCTGTTAGCACTAAATACAGGCAAAAAGATACATATGATAATATCTAAGCATATGTTTTATAATCCACAATATGTAAGAGAAGAAAGAGAGAAAGAGAGAGAGAAATAAAGAGAGAAAAGAGATAAAGAACCTGCCATAGAGGCAGGCTACGGGAGGGGAGAGGGAATCGGGGACATTGGTGGTGGGAAATGGGCACTGGTGGAGGGGATGGGTGCTGGAACACTGTATGGTCGAAACTTAAACATGAACATTTTTGTAATTGTTTATCTCATGGTGGTATAATAAAATATATTTTAAAAAATATTCCTGCACAGAGACAAGCATATGAACCTGTGGAGGTGGAATTCCTTGTTTCATGGCATCTTCCTCGATTTTATTAATAATGACCACAAATCAAAGCTGTCTTGTACCATCCATTGATGAAGAGATATACTGTGACTGGAGAGATAGCATAGTTAGTAAGGCACTCCTTTCACAAACAGCCAACCTGGATTCAGTCGCTGGCATCCATATGATCCCCTGTGATTCTTGGGTTCAGATCCAGGAATAATCCTTGAACATTAGTAGGTGTGGCCCAAAATTCAAAAAACAAAACTGAAGACATGTATTTTAGCTCTTAAAATTAGGATAGCATTTCCTGGGATTTTCCATTTGTGTAATAATTGAAATAAAGCCAAGAATCTACTAGGCACTAATGTATGTGGAGTTTCGGGAGCGGTTACAGAAATTAATAAGAAAGTAAAAATGATTCCCTAGTGAGCACAACCAGTGAGACAGAATAATAGGAAAACAATGAGCTCTCATAAAAACTGAAGGAAATAAGCCCAATGGGAAAGGTGGCTGGGAAAGAACTAAATAAGATTACAGAAACCAGAGAATCAGAAGATGAGGGATATTCTTGAGCACAAACCAGTCATGCCCAGCAGAGTGAGATGAGAGAGTCGCTAAGCAAATCTCACATCTGGAAAGGAATGTCCATGAGGAAGGTGAGATATGATGTATGAGGAATGTGGTGGAACATGAAGCTAAGTATAGGAACCACAAATATGTTAGCCTGGGTCTGACATTACTCCAATGCCACCAAAGGTTCTTTTGTCTTGTGTTTGTAGATATCTGTGAATGCTTTAAAGGATAACAATCATAGAAAAAATACTTTTCTTGCTTGAAGAGTAACAGAATAGAAGACTTCTCCCCTTTCCTGTCTTTATCCATCTCTCAAACCTGAATCCATGAGGCTACACTTATATTCTGCAAAGGCAGGAAGTGAAAGTTATGTTCCAGTCACACTTTCTAAGACTAGGAATTGAGGGGATCAGACAAAACAAAGTACACATTTTTGATGAAGGCTTGGCATATATGTTTAGCATTTGTCATGACATAAAATACGGTTCACTCTTCACCATATGAATGCATAGTGAATTTCATGTGTAAGGTTTAAATTTTGCATCGCTAATCACTCTGTGGCCTTCTGAAAGTTACATGTCATCTCTGAATACTCATTGTCTTCTTTGTCAAAGAATATGAGTGACAGTATCTACCTCATAAGGATTTTGTGAACATGAAAGGAGAGAATTTGTGTGAAAATGCTTCTTAACCATAAAGTAAAACACCAATGTTAATTGTAATAATATTCTGTGCTATTTTACCAGGAGGTGGCAGTGTTTTGTTTGTCAGGTGTATTCTCCCTCTTAGGGGGTGTTTTCCAGAGATGAAGCAAGCTTGAATGTTATGGGTTGGATGAGTTGATTCTTCTTAAGTCTTAATTGAGAATCTATGAGGATCAGTAGGTAGAACAGTTAGAAGAAACAAAGTCTTCTTAGAAACTCAATGGGAAGAGAAATCACCTATCCTCCGGGCCCATCTCTGCAGTGTATACAGCACTCATTTTTGTGGTAGCTCCTTGAAGCATGCTTATTGTAGTTTGGCATTTGACTCAGGAAACTTACTTGATTCGATTGATATGATTAATGTTTCCCTGCATGTTCATCTACATCAGTGTCTTCAAGCATAATCATTAGTAAACACTTTCTTGCTGTAGTTATCGTCTGAAGAAAATTTGTAAAGTGTTTATATTCCTAGGATAATCTGACAAAGGTTAATATCCAAGATGTATAAGGTACTTTTTTGCACCCAATAATTAAAAACACAAAAATAAGGGTAAGGGAGGTCAGAGAGATAGAACAATGGGCAAAGCACAGGCTTTTCATTTAGTTAGCACCCCATATAGTACCTGAGCACCACCAGGAGTGATCCCTTAGCACACAGCAAGGAATAAGTCCCAAGCTCTGGATGTCCTCCCAAAAGAAAAAGGAAATAAACAGACATGTCTTCAGAGACATACAGATAAAAAATAAGCATAAGAAAAAAGTAGTCAATATCACTATTACCAGGAAGACGTATGTCATAATAATAATGCAATATCACTTGATTACTTCATCACTTGAACATCCCATTATTCATCAATTTACTCTAGCGGGCACCAGTAACATTTCCATTTGACCTTATCACGTGCCAGTGTAGCCCAATGGCATCTGGTTGCTTCAGGAATATGAAGAGCCTCAAACTGTTCATTCAGGGTCTTGATAAAGAAGTCTGACCATCTTGTAGGTGGGTGGTCACGTGATCTTTTGGTGTCCCGTGGGATCCAGTTGGCAATGGCTATAGTCCAGCGGTCATCTCCTCTTACCAATAAACCTGGAAGTAGTCAAACCTGAAGTCAAACCTGGAAGCAGCTAGTGCTTGCAGGAAGATGAGAAAAATGAACGCTCATGCACTGTAGGAATTTCATCTGGTTCAGTCTTTACAGAAAACAGTATGGAAACTTCTCAAAACATTAAAAATTGAGCATCCTATGATCCATTGATTCAACTCTTTTATATCTATCCCCAAATACAAAATAGTAATTAAAAATGTGCACACCTGGGGCCAGAGCCATAGCACAGCAGGTAGGGCATTTGCCTTGCATGCAGCCAACCTGGGTTTGATTCCTGGCATCCCATATGGTCCCCCGAGCACCACCAGCAGTAACCCCTGAGCATTGCCAGGTTTGACCCAAAAAGCAAAAAAAAAAAAAAAAAAAATGTACACCGATGTTCAGAGAAGCTCTACTTCTGATAATTAAGATCTGGAAAAGCCCCCAACGTTCAATGACAGTTAAGTGGATAAAGAAATTAAGAACTGAAAGAATAAAATACTATATGATAAAAACAAGATAAATCTTTGCTTTCTTTGTTCCAACTTGAATACAACTAGAGGGTATGGGGTTAAGCAAAAGAAATCACAAGAAAAAGTACAAATGTTGGGTGACTTCATTCATGTAGCATATAAAAATAGCAAGACAATGAATAGTAATCAATGAAGATAAGTTCTTGATGCTGAAAAAAGAACTGAGGTTACAAGTTGGGGAGATGAAGAAAGAGAGCTGGGGAAAGATTATACTAGAAATAACATAAGAACGGTTTGGGACATCTTGGGTGATATTGGAAGTGCAGCAACTTTGGACACCAAAGGCATAAATATTGAGATAGTCAAGCTATTATAACAATTTTAATTAATAAATAAAGTAGAATAATAAAATCATTCAGGTTTCAAAGTATTCTCTGTAGTGCATTAAATTTACCTACATTTTTATTTCCAGATTTCTTTTAAAATATCTCTGGATTTGCCCACAATTCAACTTAATGGCTTGATAACAAATGAAGAGTCAAAGTTTTATGTGGCCAGGCTTTTCTTTTGTTTGTCAGATCAAACTAAAACACGTTGAAAATAGTATTTCTAAACTACTTGACACAATTGCCAAATCACAGGTTGGCTTGGGAAAGTCATTTTCCTCTCCTAACTTTGTTTTACCCATATGTTTAAATGAAGCAAAGACATGATACAGATCATCTCTGGCTCTATGTAATTTGACAGCCTGTGATTCTGAGAGGGAGAGTGCTGATAATTTATCTGGAGTCAGTTGTGAGATGCCAGGATCTTTTTAATACAAGCTCCTTTACTGCAAATATATTTCATACTAGCACTTAAACTGGACTAGATGACTTGGTACAGGTCAGCAATGGTGCCTACCCCCAAATCTCTTCTACTATCATCCCCTTAGATGTCTGCCTAGAAGGGTCATTCTGGCAGCCACCCAGATTCCCTGGCAGATGTGGAAAATGTGAGTGCTGTCTCTGTTGATGAACGTTTTCAGATTGGAATAAATAATCATCTACAGATCAAAGCAAAAAAGTGCATTTGGCCTAAAGGTATAGATTTTATTTTTATTTGTTTGTTTGTTTGTTTACTCATTTATTTTGTTAAAAAAATTTTTTTTGCTTTTTTGGATCACACCTGGTAATGCTCAGTGGTTACATCTGGCTCTGTGCTCAGGAATTCAACTGACAGTACTCAGGGAACCATATGGGATGCCAGGAATGGAACATGGGTTGACCACGCCACGTAAACGCCCTACCAGCTTAGCTGCCCCTCTAGCCCCAGGAATAGGTTTTAAATTTGAACCCTAGCTCTGGCTCTAACTTTGAGTCCATTTAGTATTTTTCATTTTAAGACTTACCTTCATGGCAACAGTGTGCTTCAACTGACATAATACAAGCGGATTTTTATAAAGATGTGTCAATCAACATTGAGAATCCACAATATGAATGTGACATGGTCTTCAAGAAAACGTTGTGTTATTTTAGGGAAAGGGAATGTCACAGGCATAGAAAATTAAAATAAAAGATTAAAACTAGTACGTAGGTAAGAGAAATACAAAATGTCACAAGGAGAGATGCCATTAATGCAATTTGCTATTTTAACAAATAAAAATCAGTGAAGCCATAATTTCAACAGGCAAGTAACTACTACAAAAATAAAACATGTGGTGAATTAACATTAATTAAAATTCTTGATTAAGTGCCACCGAAAAATCTCCCCCTAAACTGCCAAAACTAGGAATAAAGCCATATGATAGCAATCTAAAAGAAAGGCCATACTAATGTTAGATGCATTCCTAATTAAGTATGAGGGAACTTGAAGATACATACCATAGTCAGCAGCACTTTTATTCAGGAATATACTGGAGAGCATAAGGGAAAATAAAGGGGGCAACTTGAGCACTTTCCGGAGTAATTCCTGAGTGCAGAACCAGGAGTAATCCCTGGTGATCTCCCAAATAATTAAGTTAAATTTAAAAAAAATTGGAAAGGAGCAAAGTTACTGACTATAAGAAAATAAGTGAAAAACAAGCCTCAGAATTTGAAAATACGGTTTACCTAAAAAATCCATAAGAATCAATTTTTGTTTTGGTTTTGTGCCATACCCTGTGGTGCTCAGGGATCATTCCTGGTGGTGCCCAGGAGACCATATGGGATGTTAGAGATCCAACCTGGGCATACTACACACAAAGCAAACACCCTATCCACTGTGCCATTGCTCCAGCCCCGTAAGAATCAATTTTTTAATTTTAAATTCAAAAAATCAGCAATGATTTAAGATCTATAGCTTCCCTAAACATCAGTAAAACCCGCTTGAAAATATATAACTAAAACATCAATTACAATAGCAAGCAGTAAAATTGCTAGAGATTAGATGGCCATCTGTTTTCAAATGTTTAAGCAAAGACCTTAATAAATGGAGTGCTGAATCACATTTCTAGAAGAAAAGACTCATTACAAATTAGTAGTTTGGGTAGACAGTTAAGTTTATAAACCAATTCCATGTGTGCTGATATGTAAAGATCTTTAAGACATTCTAAGTTTTCTTTAAAAAACTGCAGAAAAACATTAAAAGAAGATATTCGTGTTTTTTAAAAATCAAAATTGTGGGTTAAGGTATTAATATATAGGGATTAAGGCACATGCCTTCCACACGGCCACATAGAACCACAGTCAGGAAGATGAGAATTTCCAGGAGAATTTCCCCAGGTCTCCTGAGCACCTCTCAGGAGCAACCCCCAAAATAATTTAAACTATGTATTTATATGTGCATAATGCAGCAAATATCTCACATAAATTAATGCGATTACACGTGAGAAAAGTTTGGGTTTGAGCATAGCTAAGTATTTGACTTTTTCCGTGTTCCTAGAATTTATGTTAATAAGATCATCAAGGCCCAATGAAGTATTACTACCAATGAGGATGATTGGGAGAGAGGATCTTAAGGTCTCCCTTTGTCAGATGAGGAAGTTTGCCTCAGGTGATGAGAAGATGCAAAGGCATGGTGGAGAAGCCATGAGGAATAACACAGAAGTATAAGCATTAAGGAAACTGAAGTTTTGCCCTTTCCTAGGATTCACCCAGTGATAGAACGAACGATCAAATAGGAGTGATAGAATGTGGTGATTCAGGTGTCATCCCTTGTGAACTGGAATTCTAGCTCTCACACTAGCAGCTGTGTGACCTTGAACAAGTGACTCAACCCTTTCACAGAATTAGCTTTATTTTCTTGAATTTTGAACTAATTAAAGTACCAACACATATTAAGTCTTAACTGGAAGATCAAGAGGAAATGAGAGCTCATATTCAGCACTTTTTCACAAGTATTGGGAAAATTCTCAACTTTCCTATTCTAAACTGATATTTTGAGTAGTTTCTTCTTCAGGACAAAAACATCCTATCATCCAATTTTCTATCATAAAATATATTCCTTTTCGGGTGTGAAAAATATGTTTGCTGACCTCATTCTCTGAGATGTCATGGAATGAAATGATAATGGACCAAGCATACTTTAGCATCAACGTTAGAGAAACATACGCATTCCTTCAGTAGGACCACCCTTTATGTACAGGAGACTGGTCAAGGGAAATTGCTAGAAAAAAATTCATCTAGAATACTTTTTTTCTTTCTGGTTTGCCAAAGCCCAGGCGCTTTTTGTCCTTGATGAGAGAAATGGGCAGGGGGGGAGGAGAATAAATGAGAATTCCCAAGGCAAGTCAGCTTAGAGAAAGTCATTTCCAGGTAAGAAAACAGACGTTCCTCCACTGGGCTGTAGGTGGAACAGAAGTCAGTAACTATGTTTAATATTTTATCCAGAATGCAGGCATAAATAACACTATTATACAAGGCGATTTCATAAGCTAGAGATTTTGCCTGTGAAATTTTACATGATTCTGATATTTGAGAATGAAGAAGAAAGGCATCAAAGATGCAGTTAAAATATGATTTTTAACTGATATAGATGATAATATAGATGAAAAGCCAACAGATTCAGAGCCTAATAATTAATGTTTACTATCCAAGGGAATTCTTTATGTTCAAAAAAGTAGAGAGAGAGAGAGAGAGAGAGAGAGAAGAGATAAAAGAGCCTGCCATAGAGGAAGGCTGGGGGCGGGTGGAGGAAATTGGGGACATTGGTGGTGGGAAATGGGTACTGTTGGTGGATGGGTGCTGGAACCCTGTATGACTGAAACCCAAACATGAACACCTTTGTAATTGTATATCTCATGGTAATATAATAAAATATTAAAGAAAGAAAAAAAAGAAAATTCCAGTGACTCCACCAAAACAAACTTACTACGAATAATAAAAAAAGTGGCAGTCCACAAAAAAAATGTGTGTAGGCTGTATACAATTATAAAAACACATTATGTCCCCACGTGGAAGCAGCCCACGGAGTTTCAGAGGGCGGTAAATGGCTCAGCCAGCCCCTGGTCAAGTGCAACACTCCTAGGGTTCACATACAGGTGGGGGAGGGGGGGACCACACTGGCCAAACTTGGACTGGGGATTTGGGATCCTCCTCCCATCCTCCACCTCCATGTTGGCAGGCATGACTGTGAGCTCTCAGCCTCCACAGCCAGGAACCCGGATGAGAGACACTCCAGACCCAAAGCTGCACAGATGTGCGGCAGCTCTGCGGCCACTCAACCGACTTAGACAGTAATGGAAGTTAGGACCAGGTCCTTCCCAGGATCTTTCACATTTATACACGGTAATGATCATTCTAGTTGCAACAAACTGGGGAGGTTGATGCGAATGGGGAATTATAATGTCATACTAGAACTCACTATTGATTATATACATAGAGACATCATAGCTCATTAATGACAAGTCACAAAGTGTATGAAAATAGAGAGAGAAATACAGAGACAGAAACAGAGACAGAGAGAGAGAAAGAGAGAAAGAAAATATATCTGCTATAGGGGCAAGCTGGGGCTGGGTGGGAGGGAATGTTTGGTCATTGATGTGGGAATGGGGCACTGGTGGAGGGCTAAGTGCTGGAATACCGTATGACAGAGATCCAATTATGAACATCCTTGTAATTGTATATCTCATGGTGGTATAAGAAAAAATAAGAAAAAAATACATTATGTGAATTACGTCTTATAATCGAATCTTCAGAATTTAAGTGGTTCACTGATCTCCTAGAACATAGCTTAAGTTTGAGTTAGAATCATTTTCCCCACCCGTTCACTAGTGTTCTGCAACATCTGCTCTTCATTTCAGGGGTTGTTGGGGAGAAAGTCCAGGGTTGACTACAACTGCTTTTAAACTTTAGAATCTCCACAAATGCTCGTAAGTCCATTTTAGAGATAAGTCAATTTGTTTTCAAAATCATTTATAAGTGGGGGCATTAAATGAGAAGCTTAATGAGTTTACACCTCAGTTCAAAGTTGGTAAATACGTACACACCGATTGCTTGTTCTCTTTTAAGTCTTCTCTGTTAAAAATTTTACACCACACTCTAAGGGGGAAAATGTGTACGATCAGTAGAACAACGGAAAACCTCCCGTGTCTAATATTTTTAGCCTTTCTACAATCCTCCCTCACCCCCCATCCTGGAACATTGCCCGAATACTGTCACCCCTGGAGAAAATTAAGTGCGGCGGCCCATTCTTGCTATCCCTGAGAATTTATTTGCAAAGAGAGGAGCTATGATGAGAACACTAGAGAGACCTTCCCCTTCTACCAGACTCCGAGCCCCTCAGCAGCCACACACACTGAAATTTATCCTTGTCACAAATAGCAAATCAGACGCTATGGAATATCACAATCTCATCATGGGATGTCATCTCCCAGCACAAATACATTATTTTCACTAGATTTACAGACACTACGGCCCACTTCACCACCGGCATGTGATGGATGGGCTCTATCCAGATGGATTTGGGTGTGTGATTTACACAAGCAAGGCCCTGAAAAAATGTGGACTGCAGTCACCCCCAGAAGGGCTCTGGAAACGCTTTCTCCTTCATGGTCTCTTAAGCACCAAACCCAGTGATTAGAAATTGTTGTGGCACCTACTTGAAGGAAAAGAAATAGAGATAACTTGCAGGGTCTTACTGTAGCACTCTTCTTGCTTTAGGCTTGCATTAGCTTCTCTTGTTTCAGAATGTAGACCTCTTAAAGATAGGGCTGAGAGAACTAACCCAGGAAGTCACTGGATGAACCATTATGGACAGTATTTCTCAGCTTTTTTCTAACTGACATCTCCTTCTGATCTTGTTTTCTTCTTGCACCTCTCCTTGTCCTGCCATTTGGTGTCTTAATCTCATGCCATGACCCTGGCCCCACCCCTATTTATGTAATGTTTACCTGTGGCCCTAGGAATATCCTGGAGGTCCAGAGGGGAACCATATGTCGCCTTGCTGAGAAAGGCTGTGCATGGAAATATTTTTTATTAAGTTCCATTCTATAGAGTACTTTGTTTAGCAAGGCACTGCATTGTATAGAAGATGAAGCACCGTACTGTAGTGTTTAAGAATTTCTATGAACGACCTCAAGGATGTCTCTGTGGCACAAATGCCTGCTTTTGCGAGCATGAAACTGAAAGTTGGCTCTCAGGTCTGCCTATATCGCTCAGTGTGGCCTTGGCATCTCCGCTATTTGGGGTTCCCACTTGGGGGAACAGTGTGCCACCTCCAATGCCACAGGCAGGTGTGTATAGGCACTGAATTACTGAATCTAAAATGTGGGGGTAAAAAACAGCAAACATGACAACAAGAATAGTACAAGCATGACAAATAGTGTGCAGCCCTTGAAAGCTCCATGATTGAGTGGGCAAGCCCCACAACCCCCGTCAGCACCGCTGGTCTGCCTGTGTGTCACCCCAGGCTCTTGCATTAAGAAAAACAAAGGGAAGTGAGAGGAGAGAAATAACTACAAATGGAATTACTATGGCATAAAAATAATCTTACCAATAAATATGATGAAAGAGAAGTAAAATGTATTCTTTTACATTTGGCCACTTTATCACTTTGTTGGAAGAGAACCAAGTCTTAAAGATAGAATAATATAATGTTCGAACATAGCATTACAATATTGAAGCATTATTTGTTCTATTCAATGCACTCATCTTTCTTACCTATATTAGAGCTCCCTAATATTGCCTTGACTACATGGGGTATAGGCAGCTCATCACTCCCCCAATACCTTCTTATTTCTGAAGTCTTTATTCAGTATAAGTTTCTTATACTTAATGAGTCTGTATCTCCAATTTACTCCCATTAGTCCTCGTGTCAAGTTTTAGTGACTCACAGATAAGTCCAGCTCATTATCTTCCTAACTCTCCAATTCTTCAGATTCGACTTTTTAACAACACTGTCTATAGTATCTAATAGACATAATATAATGATGCTAACTCAGTGTCCATAGGAAACTAAATTTGATGGAGTAGACTTATGCTTATATTAATTTAATTTTTTCAAATTCCATTAAATATGTTTATGTAGTGAGAGCAAGATAAAGAGAGGAAACTACAATAGCCAGCAAAAAATAGAGTAGAGGCATCTTTGAAGACTTCTTTCTGATGATGGGCACAAAAGTAAAACTAAATAAATGTGACTACTTCAAACTAAAAAGCTTCTGCATAGCAAAAGAGAACTTATTAAAAATGAAAAGACATACGACTGCATATAAATTGTGCCTTTAACAAGAAGTTAGTATCTACGGTATATAAAAATTCACAAAACTCAATAAAAATGCACACAAACAAAAGAAATCTGAATAGGCACTTGTCTTTCCAAAATACAGATGACTACAGACATTTGGAATTATATTTTATCTTTTATTAGGAAAACGCAAGTCAAAACAATGATATATCACCACTCACAAGTGAAGGCTTTTTCTAAAAGACAAAAAGACAAGAAATGTTGGAGGCAAACGGAAAAAATCCCTTGTACACTGTTAACTAAAATGAAAATGGAGGAGCCAGAGCGATAGCACAGCGTGTAGGGCATTTGCCTTGCACGCAGACGACCCAGGTTCAATCCCCGGCATCCCATATGGTCCCCTGAGCACTGCCAGGAGTGACTGCTGAGTGCAGAGCTAGGAGTAACCCCCTTAGCATTGCCAGGTGTGACCCAAAAAAAAAAATGTAAATTGATGCTTCCACTATAGAAAGAAGTATTGAGATTCTTGAAAGTAGAAGAAAGATCTTGTAGAATTTTGCCTGTTTTCCTCAATGACTAAATGGTCTACTCACTTTGAACTGACTTTTGTAAGTGGCGTGAGATAAGGCTCTAGTTTCAATTTTTCATTTGTTTTGGAGCCACACCCTGTGGTGCTCAGGGCTGACTCCCAGCTCTGCATTTAGGGATTGTTCCTGGTAAGACTCAGGGGACTGTATGTGGTGCTGGAAATTGAACCCAGGTCAACCATATGCAAGGCAAGCACCCTTCCCACTGTACTGTCACTCCAGTCCCACACAATGTGTTTATCAATAATAATTAAGGGTTTTTAGATTGAAATAAATTAAATGATATATTTCATTTTTTATCCATTTAATACAAAAATTCACTCATGTAAATAAAGATTATTTATGTTACAAGGATATATCATGAATGTCTAAAGGAATTTACTCATTTATTCCCTTGTTTCTCAAGTTAGCTACTCATTGCAACCACCTTCAGAGCTTTACGTAGTTTAAATGCCTGAGTCTCCATCCTTAGAGAATTTCATTTCATTGGTGTTGGGTATCCAGACAGTGGGTTTTTATTTAAACTCCATGGCTGATTTTAATGTGCAACCAAGGTTAGAAATTGCCAGTTAACTACTACTTGAAAAGCCTCAAAAATGTGTGTTTTGAATTTATTTAAATTTTCTAGGGAGTAGAGCACTTTTTCACTTGCAGAATGTGACTCCATAGAATCAACATGATTGGAAAATTCACAAAATTACATTCATATTCATATATAAAACCTTTCTGTAGAAAGACATACAAACATCAAAATGGTAGAAAATGCTCATTTTTCACACACACACTCTCACACACACTCACGCACGAGCACGCACACACACACACACACAATTCATATCTTGAAACAAATTATTTTTAAGTCAGTCCAGTGTGTTTCCTGTATAGATTAACTCTTAGGAACCCCACTAGAATGAGTTTCATTAAAATTATTTTTATGGGTTTTTCTGTTTTTTGTTTTTGCTGGGCCGGGGGAGTTAAAATTAAGCATTTTGTTAATTAACTCCTAGTTAATCTGTGTAGGAGTTTTGATGTTGCCTTTGGGTTCATGCTGTTGTTCTAGACCTTGATGATATCTTAGAACCCTAAGGGAACTTTTTAAATCAGGTACCCTGACTGCATTGGAGACCTAGATTTGGCCCAGATGTCTTACATAGGCCAACAGTCAGAACCCACATCTAGTTTATTGATACACAGTAGGTCGTTGGTTACCAGGAACTTCAGAGGTACCACCTCTAAAGAAGGAGGAAAACAACATATTTACTTAAGGAAGGTAAAAACAAGTTGCAATTATAACACAGCATAGAGAAAAACATGCTGTTTGTCTTTCAACATATCACTAAGATGAGGAATAGGACAGACCACTGTGGTCAGCAAGAAATGTTAAGGAGATCAAGTCTGAATTGGTACTATGTTAAGAAAGGCACATCTAGGAGCTGATGTACTGGTACAGGGGATAAAAAGCCTAAATTGAAGTAATTGACCTTATTTTGCAAGATTATTTTTTTCAGAATTAGCATTAAGTTAACTTTAAAATGCTTTATTGAACCAAGAGCACTGTAACAGTCATTCAGTACTTAAGCTCAATTCTTCAATTATGACTCAGGATTAAAACAATTCCACTTGGAAACAGACAAACTCAAAAGATTATATACTGCATGATTCTACCTTGTAGCTTTCTTAGAATGATGGAGACAGGGAACACAATAGAGATTTCTATGGGTTGGTTAAAGATTTCTATGGTTAGTGACCCAGAGGAAGGAGTGTGACAATAAAGGAAGGCTGTTGTGATGGATTAACCCTATCTTGATTGTAAAGGTGGTTCCACTCTCATCACTATCCACACGTGAGACAATAACAGAAGACACTTCCATGACACACTGACAATGCTTTGGCTAAAAAGGAATGAGAGTTAGGAAGTTATAGCCAATGCGAGCAACTGGAAGAAGAGTACACTGGACTTCATGTTATTGTTGGCAACTTATGATGAACCTTTATTTCAAATTCATAAGGTCTTTCAGCAAACCAATAAGATAAAATACAATCAGTAGTCTAAGAAGAACATCCACAATCCTAATATTTGAGGCAGTTTATTTATTTATTTATTTATTTATTTATTTATTTATTTATTTATTTTTTTTGGCTTTTTTTGGGGGGCCACACCCAGCGATGCTCAGGGGTTTCTCCTGGCTCTGCACTCAGGAATTACTCCTGGCATTGCTCAGGGGACCATATGGGATGCCGGGATCGAACCCAGGCCGACATGGGCCGGCCACATGCAAGGCAAACGCCCTACCCGCTGGGCTATCTCTCTGGCCCCAATTCGAGGGCAGTTTAGGGCTTTGGCAAGAAATATAAAATGTCATACCTCCTTTTCACTTTCCTTTATTGTGACCTTTCTTCCTCTCTCTTTATTTCTCTCTTTATTTGTATTTGTTCCTTTTCTCCTTTTTCTTCCTTCTCCTCCTCCTTTCTAAAAAAATTACTTCTTGAAGAAGGCCTATTGAGATTATTCTGAACCATGGACAGAAGGAAAAAAATACAGAGGACCTACTTGACACAGAAAAGATAGTGACTTTGCAATACATCTTAGTTGATAGTAGGTTCCATGCACATTCTGAAAATTTAGTTTATAATTTACATAGCAAGACACACATATACCTTTTTAACATGTTAACTTTAAGCTAAAATAAGAACCAAATAATATCTCAGTCATAACCATTTTACCTCCTCTAAACTAATGGTGATGTAATAGAAGCAAAAAACAAATTTGAGGATAAGAATTAAAAGCACAGATTAATTTTTAGAGTTTATAATATATCACAAAATTGATTAGACTATTCTGTTAAACATTTCCTAAAAACTGCTCATATACTCCACATATAATATTCATGTATACCCTCACTTACAAATATTAATAGGATCAGGCCTTCATTTCTGTTTACTTGAAAAACTATGAAACACATTACATTTGTTTAGTCAGAATGGGTTTCTTGGATGCTAAAATGGTCTCAGCACTTTTTCACCTTCTTCTACCACTGGTGAGACAGCAGCACTATAGACAAATTATGCCTTAAGTTTCAACTTCTTGCTTATTTATCCAAGAAAATAAGAAATGTGCACCTAAAATTATTCAAAGCATAAGTGGATTTTGTTCAAACAACAAAAGGGAAATAATGCTTCTCCTTTCACAAAAGAAATTACATACTTCAGAACACCTAAATATATCTTTTAATTTAAGACACTGAATATCCCTTAAGGAAAAACAGAGGTAGCTAATTATACTACAAAATTTAATGAGATTATCACAAACTTTAATAGTTCTAGAGTCACTGTGGACTTTTTTTAATTGCTAGGGAAATATATACCTTTGCTGACTTAGAGGAAATATATGAAGGCCCACTAGGTTATTGAAAAAATACTTTATTAAATTCTAACTCAAAGCAATCAGATAAAGCCAAATCAGGACTAATCTTCAAGAGCCGGTTGTGAATTTAAAGAGATATGGGGCTTCCTTGAAAATGATGTAAAAAGCACATGTGCCAAGAGATACTTTAATGAAATGAAACCTTGGAGCACCTTTCAACTCCTTGGATAAATGAAGAAGCCCCTCGTACATGAGACTCTCAATGGAAGCAATAAAATATTATAAGTGGGGGAGCCAAGCTTGAAAGCCCTATAAAAATAAATAGACACACCTACCTTTATGCCATGCTATTTACGATAGCCAAGATCTGGAACTAAACCAAATACACAATGGCAGATGATTAGATAAATAAAGCTTTCATGTATATATTTATCAATTCTGTCCTTACAGACTATTTGCGGCCTGACAGAGATTTTTCCTTCCAGCCTCCTCTTACTAGTTCCTGTCTGGCTCTGCTCCTCACTCAATTATGCTCACTTTGCTCTAGACCTGATCTCCTCCATTGCTTCCACTTCTCTCTGCCTCCCTCATAGCAGACATCACCTCTCCTAGAAAGGCTCCGTCTACCCTGAACAACTATTTATGTAGCATCTGATACCGAGGGCAAAGGAAAAGATAAAAGGGCTCCTCCTTACCTGTCAAAGGGGAGGAGAGAGATAATAAACAAATAAATGGATAACTACTCAGGGTAATATTGATTCTGATAAAATCTGTGAAGTAAATCAACACAGCAAAGTGATAGGGTATGTAACTGGGGTTGAAAGACAGGACTACTGGCACCAGGGAAGAGATGTCAATAAACTAAGAACTGAAGAATTATAAAGGAGTGTTCTGCTAAAAAGCAGGAGAGACACTTCATAGTCAAGGGGGTAGAAAATGAGAAGAGGGCTCTGCAGTGGGAATGCAATTGATAACTTCAAAAAATTGGGATTGAAGTAACAAAAGCCAGAATAAATTACAGCAACTGAGGGCAAATATATGAAAGTATATAGAACTGTCTAGGATCTCCAAGCCCATGGGAAGGAGTTTTTGTACATGTATGTGTGTGAGAGAGAGATGGGAATCCTTTAAAGAGTTTAAAGTATAAGAATAACATTATCAAATTTATGCATTAAAATACTATGCTGTAGGGCAGAGAAAGCATTTTAATGGATGGGGAAGGCTAAACTAAAAGATCTCTTTGGAAATGTTTGCCATTGACCAAGAAAAAGAGAATGATGGCTTACACTTTGACGAAAATTAGTAGAGATTGAAAAAAAGTAAGTGGATTCTAGTTACTTCTTTTAATGGTAGAAGTCTAAGGATTGTCTTGATGGGATAAAAGGTAGGATGACTTGTGGTTTGGGCATTCCTAATTATCTATAACAAAAATAAAAAATAGAAATATGGTCACTCACAAAGATATATGATATGGTGGAAGCAGTGACTGTGGATCCTAGGGAATGGTCCTAATCTTCTCTCTCATCTTCCTAAAACTGTTAGCTGGGGGCCCTATAAAAATACATTTACACACCTACATTTATGCAGGGCTACTTCCAATAGCCACGATCTAGAACTAAACCAAATACGCAATGACACAATGTCAGATTAATAGATAAATAAAACGCATACACACACAGAGTAATACTTAACCATTAAGACTGAAATCTTGACTTTTCTTGCAATTTGAATGGAATTGGAAAGGGTCACACTAAGCAAAGTACATAAGAAGTAGAAAGACAGATGCCAGATGGTCTTACTCATGTGTAATATGTAAAGAAATAAAATAATGGAAAAGACAATGTTCTATGAAGCATATCCCTAGAGTAGTAACCACATAACTGAGGTAACTGAGGATACTGTATTGGTGTGTGCTGAAGGTATCCAGTGAACTGGAGAGAGGATATTGGCCCTTGGGTGGTGGGAATGTATAGAACAAAGATGTAGCAATGGGAAGGAGAAGACAGAGGAGGGAATCTCAGTGGTTCTGGTTGTTTTTTTTTCTTGTTGCATTTCATCCAATATACATGTGGTTATTTCAGATGGGAACAGGGTAAATGGCACTCCAGACCCAACCACTCCAGACCCACAGCTGCTGCGCTGCTTGGCCCCACGTGGAGCAGCCCATGGAGTTCCAGAGGGTGGTAAATGGCTCAGCCAGCCCCTGGCCGAGTCCAACATAGCTCCTAGGTTTCGCTCACGGGGGTGGGGGGTGGGGGGGGAGGGGGAGGGAGCATGCTTGCTGGACTTGGAGCAGGGATTTGGGCTCCTCCTCCCATTCCTCCACCTCCATGTCGGAGGGTCGGGGATAGCAGCGAGCTCCCACCACCACACCCAGCAACCGGGAGAGAGACAGGGTAAATATTATACTTGTTACCTAGAATTCAGCTTGTTTTTCAGAGTGACTATAGTTAAGGAGTTAAAACTGCTTCTTCCATCCTGTCCTTTCCATGAAGGGACCTTCACTGGAGTAGCAGCCGTGTCTTCTCTCCTCTTCTGGAAGAGAAATGATAGCGCTGAATGATTTAACTAAAAATTGAGCTGCACAAAGCCAGCCCTGCCTTTCCCTTTCCACTTTGAGGCATGACCTTTCTGCAGTACACATGCATTTGCTGCTCACTCCCTGCTTGCCCTACAGTTTACAAAGGCAGCTCTAAACATGGCGGGGGATCTGTGGAGTCTTTCTACTTCTCATATTCAATGCCTGCCAGTCCATAATAAAAATACAATCTCTGACATCAACTTCATTGATAACAAAAAAAAATATTGTTAAGACTCCAACTACCTCATTCTTATACATACTTTGGTTCAGAGCCAAGATGGATGAGAGATGGATAGTTATTGGGCTGCGCAAAATGGAACAATCATATGAGGAATAGCAGGGACTAGTTCCCTTAGGCAACTGGATCTGGTACCAGAAACTTTGGGTCTTGCAAGGGTATACAATCAACACAAATCTATATGTATTCATATCAGAAGACAATCAGTATTTTTATGGTTTGTTGAAACACGTCACTTCAAAATAAATGTTCTGTTATAATTAAAGACTTGCGTGTACTTAATGTAAGTAAAAATATTTTATTACAGTGAAAATAAACTTCACTGCGTTGATGGCTTTAAGTAAAAAAAAAACATCAGTTTTTCCATTGAGTCTGCCTTCCTGCCATCCACAAGGTCTGCTTCTTCCTGCTTCAGTTCCTAAAATGCTCCTTTCTATCACTTAAGGCACTTAGCACAACAGCCTTCTGAGGCAGTGACTATGAATATGACTTCCCTCCCGTTTCCAGGGCTGTTAGCCTCTGCAGTCCAGGGACCTCATCTTATTCATGGCTGTGAGCTTGGCAACATCTATTATAGATACTTGCAATTTGTAGATAGCAAGGAAATGTAATTTAAAAATGTTTAAAAGCAAGCAGATCATAAACCAGAAGGCTTAGAGTTGATAGGCAATCATATCATGTACTTTTCTTTTCTATAGGCATTTAATCACATATTTAAAAATCAATGGGCATTAAGAATAGTCTTGAAAAGAAGAAATCTAAGAAGCAGCCTTGGGCTGTTAAGAAAGGTAAAAATGTGGAAGGGGCAATGCCTCTTGGCTTATTTCATTTCATGCTTTCCACTATTTCTTAACCTCAGCAACACATATTTCTCAGGTCCTTATGCCCTACCAGCATGAAGCAAAATCTTCCAACCCTACAAAATTCTCCCTTCCCCATCACCATTCCACCGGGTATCTCAGGTGAGCTTATAACATTCCTTTCAAGTAGTCACCTACCCATGAAACTCCTGGGAGGTCACGATGTATCTAGGTCTCTCAGAGTTGCTTGTCGTTGGCCCTTGACCTTGATTTCTGAGCTCTTGCTTTCTGAGCTCCCAAAGCAGCTTTCTCAAAATGTTAGATGAGTTTCTTCACAAAATTGCAGGCCAGAACTGCACACACACACACACACACACACACACACGCACACACACACAAATACACACTTATACAGAAGCACACGCACGTGCACTAATACACACACATACATGTTATTTCCCAAAGCTGGAATGCATGAGCTAATAAAAGGTCCTTGCCCTCCAAGTGACCCTATCGTCCAGAGAAACTGAAACTGCTGAAGGGTCCAGAATCTGGAAGTTTGATCACCAGAGTATAGGCCAAAGTGAGAGATGCTAGGTCTGGAGAAATAGTACAGCAAGTAGGGCACTTGCCTTTCATGCAGTAATCTCAGGTTCTAATCTTCAGCATCCCATACGGTTCCCCAAGCCCTGCCAGGGGTGATCCTGGAGGGCAGAGCCAGGAGTAATCCCTGAGTACTGTGAGATGTGACACAAAAAACAAACCCAAAGTGAGATATTTTTACAGCAAGGAAGATCTGGCTAGTTCCATTTGAGGGGCTGCATACAGAATCCGACAAGCAACTGTGTCTAAATTGACCTTATCCTTACTTGGTTTTTTGCTACCAAACCCATAAAATTCTCTACTTTCAAGACTAGGTAGACCAATTTGAGCCTTGCCTCCTATCTTTTGAAGTAAAACTGATAAACAAGTCTTATTTTCTCATAAACAGTCCCATGCTACATTCACTTCTATGTACATTAGACAACAAACCCGCACTCCACAAGATCCTCGGGCCCAGCAGCTATGGCTTTCCTCTCCCACCCTCTGCCACTTGAATTTGGAGAAGAAATACTGGTGTGTCATGAAGAATTTTAGCAAAACGGTTTCTCTACCTTCTACAGAGAGTAATATTCTCTCCTTTCTCTCCTTCTGCTCGATTACTGTGCATTGCCTTCTTCACCCTCCAAAAGTGAGAAGTTGTTTTATGGAAATTCAAGCAGGACATGACACTCAGCTGTGTCCCAAAGGGCTTAAATAAGACCCTCTCTAGCTCCGTGGTTCTTTGCTTCAGGCCCTGTCTTATCCTACATTTCTTCGCCAAAGAAGCAGTGTGGAGTCTCAGAGACTTTTGAGAAATCAAAGCAAACCATAGACCAGGCATGGACCACACTTACCATTCTCAGTCCCCTCTCAGGGTCACATAGACAGCTCCATTCCCAGCATCTCAGTGGATTGGAACTTGACGAACTGACCTTGACACTGTTGAAAATAGCCTTTTACACTGGTGGAGGGACGGGTGCTGAAACCTGTATGACCAAAACCAAACATGAACTTTTTAATTGTATATCTTTTTATTTGTATGGAGATGGGCACTGGTGGAGGGAAGGGGTGCTGAAACACTGTATGACCAAACCCAAACATGAACTTTTAATTGTATATCTTTTTATTTGTATATCTCACGGTGGTATAATAAAATACTTAAAAAAGAAAATAGCCTTGTAGTGAATATGCCCTTCATCCACGCTCTTTATTATTCAGAGCTTCTTGGGAAAGTAAGTGGCCTTTTTTCCCATTATTTCTCAGTTTTCCCACCTCTAACTATGGTTCTGCGTCTGAGTACTCTATCATCTTACCTAGTATAAAGGACAGCATATCTTTAAGAAAAATATTATATCACCACGAGATATACAATTACAAAAATGTTCATGATTAGGTTACATACAGTGTTCCAGCACCTATCCCTCCACCAGTGCCCATATTCCTTCTACACCTCCCCTTCCCTTCCTGTTCCTCTTCTCTCTCTTTTTTTTTTTTTTTTTTTTGCTTTTTTGGGAGTTCACATCTGGCAATGCTCAGGGGTTACTCCTGACTCTGCACTCAGAAATTACTCCTGGCGGTGCTCAGGGAGACCATATGGGAAGCCAGGGATCGAACCCAGGTTGGCTGCATGCAAGGCAAATGCCTACCTGATGGACTATCGCTCTGGCCCCCTTCTTCTCTCTTAAAGGAAAGCCTATTTAATACAAATCACTTGATCACTTGACTTGATCACGTGACATCCGTTATTCATCAATTTGCTCGAGCAGGCACCAGTAATATTTCCATTTGACCCTATCACGTGCCAGTGTAGCCCAATGGCATCTGGTTGCTTCAGAAATACGAAGAGCCTCAAACCATTCATTCAGGGTCTTGACGAAGAAGTCTGACCATCTTGTAGGTGGGCGGTCACGTGATCTTTTGACATCCCGTGGGATCCAGTTGGTAACAGCTCTAGTCCAGCGGTTGTCTCCAAATCGCATTACATGTCCAGCCCATCTGATTTTCGATGCCTTGGCAAACGAGACAGCCTCCCTGACTCTGGGACAGCAATGGAGGTCAGAGCTCCGATTTCCTTCTTTCACTTGAGTGAGGCATGATATTCCAAGCATAGCTCTTTCGATTCCTCTCTGGGAGACTAGAATAGCATTCTCATCCTGCTTTCGTAGGATGCTCACTTCAACTCCACGGTTCTCTCTGCATTAACATTTAATACAAATACTGCACATTAATTTTTACCCCAGGTTTAGTCTCATTAGATCACTCAGATAGGAGCCATGAAATCCCACCCTTAATAAAAATCCTTAATCCCTGTAAGTTACACTTTCAAGTTACTATTTCAAGCCCAGGTATGCCTGATCCAGAGACTCAGCTCCACGGGGCAGAGCTGCTACTGACTTTCCCTATGCCCTCATGAGGATCATGAGGTGTCCAGGAGGGAAGGCAGGTTCTAGCCCTGGCCCATCCTCCCAGAAGAGCCTTGCAAGAAGCCAGAGAAACCCCCCACCTCATGAAGGCAACCATTTTCAACATCCGGACTCCATAGCTTGTCAGAGCTCCACCAAGCAGAAGAGCTGATCTTTCTCTTCTTGCGCAGCCGCTTTGCCCTTTGCCATGCTTTGGGGCCACATGGTTCATTAATAAATTCATGAGATGAGAGGCTACCTAAAGAGTATCCCACCTGCATGGCAGAGCCTGGCAAGCTACCTGTGTCGTATTTGATATGCCAAAAGACAGTAACAATTATAGACCTCATTCCATGACCTGAAGGAATGGTTTGAAGCTCTTCATGTTCCTGGAACAAGCAGAAGCTCTTGGGCTACACTAGTATGTGACAGGACATATGAAGATGTTACTGGTGCCCTCTTGAGCAAATCGATGAACAACGGGAAGAGAAGTGAAACAAGTGATAAGTTACACTTTAAGCCCAATAAGGATTTATACCAACCCAGAAATACTAACGTCAGAAGTTAGCCTGGTAGCCTTTTGAGATCAGCAAAGACTGACACTGAGGGTATCTCCTCCACTAAGACAAAGTCAGAGACTTAAATCAAAGTAGAAACAACAACACTTATTGTTTCTAGGTCACACCAGTGGTTGAAATTCAATAGTCAAAGAACTATTTCTCTTTCAATCTGTGATCTTATCCTTGACTAACAAAATACAATGAGGCACCAGGTTTTATCGGACACTCAAGAAAATCAAATAGCAAACAGAATGATAGAATTGGGGTTTGCATTGCAAAGTAGAAAAAAATCAATCCTTGACCTGAGCTACAGGAGGCTGATCCACTGCACAATTCACATATGTTGATAAATTGCATTCCCTCTCTTAATAAGAAGCTAGGCTCAACTCATTGCATTAATCTTATTGATTTACAGTCTGTGAAAGATAAAAGTCATGTGATTGCTTGGTTAACTCTGGTAATACTCCATGTTCCTTGACAGGTTTTCTGATAGGTCTAAGACTTATTTCCCTTACCTAGGCCATATCTTAAAGAGCCAACCTCAGCAATTTCACAGGCAGTGAAGAATACAAGAGAACTTATCATGAGTCCATGTTAACTCTTACACCAGGACAATGATTCACACTTTTTAAAAAAATTTTCTAGGTGGCATCCAACCTTGAAGAAAACAGCCAAGTGGCAAGGAACTTACAATTTTTGGACACTTTTTATCTTGAATGCTTCAATAGTTAGAAAATTATTCAGAATTATGAGTACAAAATCTGTCTTCCTACCCAGGTTCCTATTCCATGTTATCCTGCTTAATGTATATGCTCTTATCTTTCCTCATCACATATAGCAAATACTTGATTTATAAGTAAATAATAAGTATGACATAGATCACTTCACTTGTATCATTTGTCTTCCTGTTGTGCATCGATTTGCTGAGCAGGCAACAATAACATCTCCATACGTCCTGTCACAAGCAAGTGTAGCCCAAGGGCATCTGCTCACTCCAGGAACAGGAAGAGCCTCAAACCATCCTTCAGGTCATGGGAATGAGGTCTATAATTGTTACTGTTTTTTGGCATATCAAATACAACATGGGTAGCTGCCGTGTAGTTGGTACACTCTCAGTAGTGGGCTCACATCTTGTGCATTTACTGATGTACCTTAACAGGGAGAGATCTGCTTTTCTCTTAGGTGGAGCTCTGAGGAGCTGTGGAGTCCAGATGTAGAGAATGACTGAACTCATGGTGTGGGGGTTCCCCTGGCTTCTTGCTTGGCTCACTGGGATGATGGGCCATGGCTAGAACCTGCTTAGAACTGTATACAGTGTATAAATGTGAAAGATCCTGGGAAGGGCCTGGTCCTAACTTCCAGTATTATTCGACACTGTCACAGGCTGGTGCAGCTGTGGGTCTGGAGTGTCTCTCTTCCAGGGTTGCTGGCCCTGGTTGTTGGGAGCTCGCAGTCGTGCCTCCCAATATGGAGGTGGAGGAATGGGAGGAGGAGCCCAAAACTCCGTTCTAAGTCTGGCCAGCATGGCCCTCCCCCACATGAGTGAGTAAACCCTTGGAGCTGTGTTGGACTCGGCCAGGGGATGGCCAAGCCATTAACTGGCCTCCAGAGCTCCATGGGCTGTTTCCCACATGGGGCTGAGCGGTGTAGCTGTGGGTCTGGAGTGATTGGGTCTGGAGTGTTTCTTTTCCAGTGTTGCAGGCACAGCTGTGGGTCTGACGTAGATATATTGTATAAGTAGTTCAATTTAGTATCTTTTCATCACTAATGATGATGATGGCAGTCCAAGTTTCTAGTTGCAACCTGAATAAAATAATTCTCTAAGTATTAATTTCTTTATCTTTAAGATGTGGAAAATAATTTTCCTGCCTTGAAGTGTGGAGAGGATTAAATTAGTGAAAGTCAAGAACTTATTATAGATGCTAACAATAAGCCATCAAAATATCCAGTTTTTATTAATGCTTCAAATAATTTTTCTATAAATGATTTCTGACTGAGAAACTATCTTGGATAAGGATAAAATGGTGTTAGGCATAAACACTAATGAGATATCCTGTCAAGAGAGTTAAGAGTAGTCTGGGAGGTGACTCAATTGGGTAAGTGCATACAGGGAGTTTGGATTCCATCTCTTAGTACCCAATGGTCTCCAGAGCTCTGAGCCTAAAGCATCCCCTATGTACTACCAGGTGTTGAGCAAAAAGTTTTAAGCCATTATAAAAAGCACTAATAATATTATTTTAAAATGTATTGGTTATTTTGGGTTATATATTGGTTAATTGGTGCCCAAAACTCTGTTTTAATCAAACATTTTAACCTCATGCACAAAAATAGTAATTTCTGCTTTTTCTACATCTTTTTAAATATTTGCCCTTTGTTTACTATTACTTATATACATGGATTTCACAAACTACCATTTCTCCGTGACAAAGATCACAGAGATGTAAGGTTCTTGGAAATAAAGTTCATCCTCTGTTGTTTACATAAATGAAGCTAAAACACAGAATGATGAAGAATTATGTTAAGTTATCTAAGTTTTTCATAAAAGAATGAGGAAAAATATCTCCCCACCACCAAAAGAAACAAAACAAAACCATGATCCTGAATCACTGTTAGAATTCCTTTTTGCTTTCACGATCACGATCACGTTCTTCCCGTTGGTCATCTATTTGCTAGAGCGGGCACCAGTAATATCTTCATATGTCCTGTCTCATGCCAGTAGAGCCAGGGGCATCGGCTTGCTACAGGAACATAAAGAGCCTCAAACCATTATATTAGGTCATGGGAATGACCTAATATAATTTTAGTGGAATTTGGCATATCATATACAACACGAGAAGTTTGCCAGGCTTGCCGGCGGGAGGCAAACTCTTTTAAACACCTCCAAATAAAGCATTTATTGATGAGCCGCCGCCGCGCTCGCCGCGAGCCGTGCTGTGATGGGCTGGTCTGCTGGGTGGAGTTCTGACGAGAGGGAAGTCCAGAAGTGGAAAATGGTGGCGCCCGTGGAGTGAGGGGAGGGGGGTGGGTCTGGCTTGTTGTGAGGCTCTGCCGGGGTGGTGGGCCAGGGCTAGACCGCCATGCCTCCCGACTGCCTCATGAGCGGCTGTGCACAGAGAGAGCAAGGGAACAGCTCTGCCCCATGTGTGAGAGGTTCTGGACCAGCTACCTGGGCCGGATTGAGGAAGAAGCTGCTTCAGGGTGGGTGTCGGTGATCCAGGCTGTGACGGGCTGGTCTGCTGGGTGGAGTTCTGGCGAGAGGGGAAGTCCAGAAGTGGAAAATGGCGGCGCCAGCGGGTGAGAAGGGGTGGCCTTTTGCTTTACTATCCAAATTTTAGCAGATACCAAGTCATTTGCCAATGTGTGTGACTTCTTTAGCATTTTTGAGCTCTGCTGTATGCGGGAACTAGATGGACAGCCCCCATTGGTAAAAGGCAGTTAAAAATACTAACTACAGTCCAAACATTTACATTCCTGGTGATTTCCAAGAATATTCTTCTGATCACCCTGAAAAACCACATCACAGGGCTTGAGAGACAGAGTAGGCCTTAAGGTCCATGCCTGGCTTGTAGTTAACCATATTTGTATCCCCAGTCCCATATGGTCCCCCAAGCATTGCTGGGTATAGCTCTGAAAGTCTGCGAGCACTGTCAGGGTGGTCTGGACACCCTTGGACCTAAGAAGCACCACAGCCTCACACTGGCATGAACTACCAGACCAGTTAGCTAAATATTGCTGGGAGTTTCCCTGAAGCCCCCCTGAGGACTACTTTGGAAGATCCCCTTGCCAAAATAGTCGTATCACTTTTCATATGATCTCTTTAAATGCAGGTGACAAGAAACAATTCAAATTAATAAATTCAAAGGAAAATTATTCAGAAAGACTTATTAGTGTCTTTCCAAACTAAAGGAAGTGTTAACTTTTGGAAGGAAATAAACTTCTAGGGTTCATGAACCTTCTGCCCAGAGTACTACCATTGATTTAATATAAATTCAATGACACCAAGTCTGCTTTGTTCTGTTTCAATGAATGTCACAAAGACACAGGAATCAAAAGAGAGACATGAAAAGATGGAATGTCTACCTGTGCTATTGTGAGAGCTTCGAGTTTGCCTCATTGTCTGCTTCCAATAGGCACCTTCTTTCCCCTGGACAAATATGGACTCTGAATGAAGGGACCATTATTCTCAGAGCTGCTTCCCAAGAACTATATACCTCATCCCATTGAATATTTCCTCACCCGAGATGACAAGTGTTCCAAAGGCAGGAGCCATTTCCATTTTATCTTTAGTATTTTCAAACGCCTTCTTTGTTATGGGTTGCAAATATCTAATGCACATTCATGACTTTGATTGTTTAAAACCTGCAGTTTCCATTGATCCAGACATCTCAAACAAAGTTGAGAAGGAGGTGGAGAAGAAGGTGGAGAAGGAAGACAAAGGAAGAAAAGGAAAAATAGAAGGAGGGAGAGGAATAGGAGGAAGAAGAGGAAAAGGAAGTGGAAGAAGACAAAAAAGAAAGAGAAAGGAAGAAAGAAGGAAAGAAAGAAAGAAAGAAAGAAGGAAAGAAAGAAAGAAAGAAAGAAAGAAAGAAAGAAAGAAAGAAAGAAAGAAAGAAAGAAAGAAAGAAAGAAAGAAAGAAAGAAAGAAAGAAAGAAAGAAAGAGAGAGAGAGAAAGAGAGAAAGAGAGAGAGTGAGAGAGAAAGAGAGAAAGAAAGAAAGAAAGAAAGAAAGAAAGAAAGAAAGAAAGAAAGAAAGAAAGAAAGAGAGAAAGAGAGAAAGAGAGAAAGAAAGAAAGAAAGAAAGAAAAAGAAAGAAAAAAGAAAGAGAGAGAGAGAGAGAAAAAGAAAGAAAGAAAGAAAGAAAAAGAAAGAAAGAAAGAAAGAAAGAAAGAAAGAAAGAAAGAAAGAAAGAAAGAAAGAAAGAAAGAAAGAAAGAAAGAAAGAAAGAAGAGAGAGAGAGAAAGAGAAAGAAAGAAAGAAAGAAAGAAAGAAAGAAAAAGAAAGAAAGAAAGAAAGAAAGAAAGAAAAGAAAGAAAGAAAGAAAGAAAGAAAGAAAGAAAGAAAGAAAGAAAGAAAGAAAGAAAGAAAGAAAGAAAGAAAGAAAGAAAGAAAGAAAGAAAAGAAAGAAAGAAAGAAAGAAAGAAAGAAAGAAAGAAAGAAAGAAAGAAAAGAAAGAAAGAAAGAAAGAAAGAAAGAAAGAAAGAAAGAAAGAAAGAAAGAAAGAACATTGCAGCATATTATTTTGGACAACCTCAAATATGGAAAGAATACCTGGCACTAAGGAGGCTCTCCTGGCCTGGTTCATTTCCCCACTAGCTATAAGGAAAGGGCATTGTTCTTAGGCAACCCCTCCTACTGGAAATGTCTCTTCCTGACAGCTTGGCGCTGTCCTGTAACTCTTTTCTGTGGTTGAATTGGAGTCCTGCTGTGTTTGGGTCATTAGGATTCTTCATCTTCCCTCTTGATATGACACACATCAAGAGGACATGTTCTCTTCTCTTGAGAAAAAGCCCCAATTAAATATGCTCATTAAAGCCCCATGAATCTCCTGCCTTCTTCAAATTCATAACAAAAATAATCACTTTCTACTGACCTGAAGCCTGGCCAGGGAGGGCTTGGCCGGCCCGACTGGGTGGCCGACCGCCAAAGCCTGGTGAGATACATGTGGCAGTTTTCACTGTCAAATTCCAGGCTTTTGCTGCGTCTCTCTGGCTGGTTATCAGATATTGGCAGGAAACTGGATACAGAGCTCTGGGAGGGAATCGCAGTTTACCCAGAATCAAAATGGTACCAATAAGTTAAGATAAAATTGAGTTTAACCCCGTCTAATCCAGCCCCTGGCTGACCACATCCACCATAGCAGCTTATTAAGGTTCTTATTCAGTAGGGTAAGTGGGAGGTCACCTGACAGGGAGTCTGAACATCTGAGTGCCACAGGCATGCGAAGCTGACTGTGTCATTTTTAGCTTCAGGGATCCCACATTTAAACAGAGAGAGAGGATGCTAAAACATTGCAGTTCACAGACTTTTTTTTAAGGAATGTTGTAGAAAATGTTGCTTTTCTTATACTTACACACTTCTATCATTAGCTAGTAATGGATCGTCAGGCATAACTCTCTACTTAATTATTATGTATAAATGTATTTAATCCTTACAAATTCTTTGAAGGAATTTGGTAGTGCATTTATTTCCAATCTTAAGATAAAGAAACTTCGATTTAATGAGGAAATAATTTTCCCAAGTTCCTATCAGCCAGTGAAACATAGAGCCCCAGAGCCCATATATTCACAGCTGTGGGACCCCAAAATGTCTATTACCAAAAAGTAAGTGGTGATACTAAGCTTCCTTTCCACACTCTTTCTGCCTCCAAACACACACAGTACATGATTTTTTCCTCCTTTAAATTGCTTCACTAATTCTGCCTAATCATTTCTTAAGACTTATTCCAATTAAAAAATCAGTCCATTTCTGCTTTCTGAAAACCATCAAGATATAGACAGTTTGTCTGAATTTCCACAAATCCACCATCTATGTTGCCTTGTTAACTTATCTATACTATAATTAAAATTTTTCTCTTTCCTAATTTATGTCTTATCTTTCCAACCAAAATGAAGACCATGAGAAGCAGGACATGGATTCTATTTCTCTGAGTTCCTCTTAACTCCTGGCATATTGCCTGGTGCTGATCAGTAATCTTAACCAGATTTCATGTAGGTTCTTCCCAGTTTCAGACTAAGATACACATCTTATCAGTCAGTATCTGTATTACCTTTCTGTATTTAGTTATACAGATACTGTATATTACTAGCAGTGTGTAATCTATGGAAATGATCATACTTTGAATGGTCAGCCTGAAACTTGGCAGCCCCTAAGGTAAACACATTGTTTCTGTTGTGCAGACAGAACTGAGAGAGGAAGCTTTGACTCCCTCCATGCTCCCGTACCAGACTAAACATGTGACTTGTGCCCAAATCTCACCAATGTCTGCACCATGTCTGCACTCCCGCTAATGGGGTTTGAGCAAGATTTTCTTGTGATGCCAGGCAAGAAAGAAAAAGAGCTGGCAAAATGAAAAAGAAGGTATAAGGCACCTGGCCCACTGTCTATCTGTGCTAGGTACGCATTTTGCATCAGCCCTATGTGAAGAGTAAGAAGTGACTTTACCTCTTCTCTCCAGAAGTTGATCTGTGGGCACCAGGTTCCTAATGGTCATCTACTGGCCTGTCCCTTTTCAGCACCTGCACTCAAACTACCAAGTCCAGAGATCTTGGCAATCTGGAGGAATAATGGCAATGTCACGAGCTGAGCAGGTGATGAGTCAGAGTCCAAATTATCCTGTCATTATCCATGAGGAACTCCTCCTGGAGGGTCCACAGTGCTGAAGTCAAGCTGAGAGACTTTCCAGGTGCACTCTATTTAACCACCACCACGTATTGCAGCAGAAAGAAGCAATATAAAATGATTCATCAAATTATGAAGAGCTCTGATTTTCAGAAGGGATGATGTCCTCTTATAGCTTCCACAATACTGAGGTAATGACTCTCAATGCATTTTTAATAGCCAGATGCTTCCCAATTTCATTGACAAAATAAGATAAATCAAGTTTGGCTACAGGAAAGAGAGAGAGTTCTGGCCATAGATTTCAACTGCATTTGATGACTGTGTTTTGTTTGGTGGCCATACCCAGAGGTACATGGGGCTAACTCCTAGTTCTGTAATATTTTTCCATCACATAAAACTCTTTCAAATATGGTGATGTACAGGGAAGATCCTAAACAAGGGAAACGATGTGAAAAAATACAATGGGATAAAACCATTTTTATTATTACTTACATATTTAATACAATTGGTATTTTAACACAAAACTATAACAACAAATTATTGGTTTTGAAATATTAATAGATTTTAAATATATGAGAATAGCACAAAGGCATTATGGGGATAAATGAAGTTATACTCTTTCAAAGTTCAAATACTTGATGTGAAGTGGTATAATATCATTTGGAAATGTACTGGAATGAATTTAAGAAAATAAATCCAAAGCTGCCCATTTAAGTAACACAGTAGAGTTATACCTCATTTACCAGCAAGGACATAGTAAAATGGATTCTAGGAAAATTATACTGTGTAATTGTAAAGAAGACAAAAAAGAAGACAAAAAAAGAACAAAGAATAGATGGAACAAATACAACTATAAGAGCAAAATAACAGATTTCAAGCCAATCATATTGATAATCACATTAAATATAAATGGTCTAATTGCCTAGATTAAAAGGCAAGTTCTAGTACCTTGGGTTTTAAAAGTAGGTTCAATCATAGGCTTCCGATAAGAAACCAACTTAAATTAAAAAAAAAAACTTTAACAAGGTTAAATTAGAAGCAAGAAAAAAGACATGCCAAGATAATATGAAATGGGTAAAAAAGTCCAGAGTGACTTAATTAATACCATGCCAGGAAGACTTCAAGGCAAATAATAATATAGACATACAGAGTATAATTTCACAATGACAAATGGACCTACTCAGCTAGTAATAATTGTAAATGTTTATATACCTGTAATTGAGCTAAGAAATGAAATTATAGATATACACAAATCAGTCATTATGATTTAAAACCTCAATATCCTCTCAATAATTACTATAACAAGTAGCCTTCTAAAATGATTGATGAAACAAGAGGTACACAACATACAGCTGACCAACTAGACTTACTGGATATTTATAAAAGATTTCACTCCGAAATAGCAATAGGCATATTTTCTCAAGTAACATCTAAAACTTTTACCAAAATCGACCATACTTTTGGCCATAAAAATGTCTCAATAAATTTTTAAGGATTTAAGCTTATGAGCTGTGCTTTCTGGACAATGTTGTGACCTGAAAGAATGAAATTGGACTACGGACAGGCAACAGCTTAGGGAATGTGTAGCCTTGAAATCAGTTTTTCAAGAAGCATTAAAAGAACTTCTTTAATAGCAAGACAAACTTATCAGCACTTTGCTATTGAGTATGGCATTTGTGTTGCTTTTAGTTGCCCTCAAGAAATTAAGAAAGGTCTATTTATTCATAGACTGCTAAAGGTTTGTGTACTTTCCAATAATCAATTCATGATTTATTTAAAAAATTTAATGTGGAGATGGTAGCACATTTTCTTGTATCTTTTCTATTTCTTTTACTAATGAATTAGCGTTATTAATGTACTTAACTTTTTTGGACACTATTATAAGTGGGATATTATAGCTGTGCTGCTCGGCCCCACGTAGAGCAGCCTATGGAGTTCCAGAGGGCAGTAAATGGCTCAGCCAGCCCCTGGCCAAGTCCAACATATCTCCTAGAGTTCGCTCACACCTGCGAGGGGGAGTGGGACAGGCTGGCTGGCCTTGGAGCTGGGATTTGGGCTTCTTCCCCCATTCCTCCACCTCCATATCGGAGGGCAAAGCTACGAGCTCCCAGCCACCACACCCAGCAATCTGAAGAGAGACACTTCATACCCACAGCTGCGCTGGTGTGTGGCCTTAGAGTGGCCGCATGACATTCTTAGACAACAATGAAATTTAGAACCAGGTCCTTCCTAGTATCTTTCACATTTATACATTGTAATGATCATTCTCCCACATGGCAGAGCCTGGAAAGCTACTCATGTCATATTCAATATGCCAAAAAATCAGTAACAATTATAGACCTCATTCCCATGACCTGAAGGATTGGTTTGAGGCTCTACATGTTCCTGGAGCAAGCAGATGCCCTTGGGCTACACTAGCATGTGACAGGACAGATGGAGATGTTACTGGTGCCCGCTGCTCGAGCAAATCGATGAACAACGGGAAGGCAAGTGATACAAGTGAAGTGATGTTTTAATTTATGTCTGCACATAGAAATCCAAATATGTTTACAGTTTATTTGTGGTAGGGTAAAATATCCTGTTCTGTCCTTGTATTGTAGTAGCTTAAAGTCCTTTTTCCTTTCTAATGAGAGCGTGTGTGTGTGTGTGTGTGTGTGTGTGTGGAGAGAGAGAGAGAGAGAGAGAGAGAGAGAGGTCAATTTTCAAAAAATATATTATTTTTCTGAATTCAGAATTCTCTTTGAATTTCGTTTCTGCATATTTGTCTAAATTCACAACCTCAATGAATAAGTCAATTATTAATATGTGTTATATCAAAGACTGCATTACTCTCCACTGTAGGAAAAGGAAGCCACGGTACCTACTTCAAGGAGTATCTTTTCTTACTTGATCAGGCCAAGAGGACTGTGCAAACAACAAACTAAACTGAGAGAAATGTCACAGGGCATTTCTACCTGTGTACATTCTTCAATCTCTTGGTGCCTCAATTTTCTCCAGTGCACTCAACTTACTATACCCAGCCACACTGGCCTCATTCCTCCAGTGTACCAAACTCTTTGTCTTGGTGACTTTAAATTTGCAATTTTCTATATAAGGAACAAGTGTGCTTCCCATAGATGACTCCTTTTCTTAAGGTCACCTTTTCAAAACACTAGGCCCTCATAGGTGAGGTCACTTCCCACTTCACCCACATGACTATTATAAAGCCTAATTCTTTCTTTACTATGCTCATAGCAATCTAAACTTATAACTTTATTTGCTTACTTGTCTATCTCCATAGAGTATATAAACTTTTTTGCTTTAGTGAATATATATGTAAGCAAATAAAGTTATAAGTTTAGATTACTATGAGCATAATAAAGAACACATAGTAGAGAAAGCCTAATGTTTTCATTTTTTTTTGCCTAATGTTTTCTTTTTACTATGCTTTCTTTACTGTATCAATTGTCACTTGTCTTCCCATTGTATATCAATTTGCTTGAGTAGGCGCCAGTAACGTCTCCATTCATTGGGAATAAGGGCCATTATTGTTACTGTTTTTTTTCTTTTGTTTCACTTCTTTTTTTTAAATTTTTTATTTTTACAATTACAAAGATATACAATTAAAAAAGTTCATATTTGGGTTTTGGTCATACAGTGTTTCAGCACCCATCCCTCCACCAGTGACCATCTTCCACCACCAACGTCCCCGGTTCCCTCCCCCTCCCCCAGTCCTGCTCCATGGCAGGTTCTTTATTTCTTTCCATTTCTCTCTCTTTCTCTTTTCCTTCCCCTCCAGACTATGGATTACAGAACATACATTAAAGGGTTGTCATGTGTATCTTTTTGCCTCTATTCAATGCTCAGTTCTAGGTTGGCATTAGTACCCTCGACAATTGTTACCACACTGTTCCATTTTCTGTCTTACCTAGCCTCTGACTCCCACACGTTTGTGATAATTTCCACCTTTGACAAGACCTCCTGATATATGTTTCACTTGACCTTGGATATTGGTATCATAATATGTACCTATATATTTATGTTATGCAGATAAATGCAGTCATTCTGTATCTGTCTCTCTCCTTCTGGCTAATTTCGCTCAACATAATCTTCTCCATGTCCATCCATTTATAGGTAAATTTTATAACTTCATTTTTCCTAACAGCTGCATAGTATTCCATTGTGTACATGTACCAAAGCTTCTTTATCCAGTCATCGATTTTCGGGCACTCTGGTTGCTTCCAGATTCTGGCTATTGTGAATAATGCTGCTATGAACATAAAAGTAGGGATGGTGTTTCTGCTACGTATTTTTGGTTTCCCAGAGTAGATTCCCAGGAGTGGTATGGCTGGGTCAAATGGGAGTTCAATTTCTAGTCTTTGGAGGAATGTCCATATTGTTTTCCAGAAAGGCTGTACCAGCCTTTGTTGTCCCTTCTAACCTTTTTCAGTCTAAAACCTATATTATCTGATACTAATATGGCCACACCAGCCTTTTTGGAGGAGTTATTTGCATGGAGAATGGTCTTCCAACCTTTGACTTTGAGACTGTGTTTGTTCTGATTATTCAGATGTGTCTTGTAGACAGCAGAATGTTGGGTTCAATTTTTTAATCCATTTTGTCACTCTGTGTCTCTTAATTGGTGCATTTATACCATTGATATTGAGAGAGATTATTGTCATCGGATTTTGTGCCATCTTTCTGCTTGTGCTTTTTGTGCTTATGGGTTTGGTTGTATTACAGTAGACCCTTCAGTCCTTCTTTTAAAGTTGGTTTTGAGTCCATGAAGTTCCTGAGTTGTTGCTTATCCATGAAGTTGTGTATCTTTCCTTCATATCTGAATGTGAGTTTGGCCAGGTAAAGAATTCTTGGTGAGGCCTGTAGTTCATTGAGCCTTTTCACAATATCCCACCATTGTTTTCGGGCTCGGAGTGTTTCATTAGAGAAGTCTGCTGTAAATCTTAGGGATGTTCCTTTGTATGTGATTTCCTTCTTTTGATCTTGCTGCTTTCAGTATTCTATCTCTACTTATAGTTTTTGTCATTTTTATTAAGATGTGTCTTGGAGTATTCTTGTTGGAGTTTCTTTTAGCTGGTATCCTAAATCTATGGGCCTCCTGGATCTTGAGGCAAGCGTTATTTAGTTCCAGAACTTTTCAGCAATTATGGCTTTGAAAGTTTCTTCTTCATCAGGGTTTTCTTCTTGCCCTTCTGGGACCCCAATGATCCGCATGTTGTTTCTTCTGGCTTCATCCCGATTATCTCTTGTTGTCTGTTCGGTAATTGTGAGTCTTTTTTTCTATCTTCTGGTGTTGTGTAGAGAATCTTTGAAACTCATCTTCGAGATCACTAATTCTTTCTTCAGTAGCTATTATTCTGCTATGATGGCCTTCCACTATGTTTTTCATTTCATTTACCTCATTTTTAATATCTGTCATTTCCATTTGCATTTTCCTCACTTCTTCTCTCATGTCCTCTTGTATTTTATTGATTTTGCATTCCATTGCTTCTTTGAATTCCTTATGAATCCTTAACATTTCTTTCCGAAATTCCTTATCAGAGAGGTTATACAACTCATTGGTATTGTTTGGCTCATCTGGACTAGTGACTTCACCTCACAGAGCTTGATAGAATTTTGCATTGCTTTTACGATTATGACTATTGTAGGTTGGAAATGTGAGTTCTTGGGTGACTAGATAGTACAGTTAGTAGGTGTCTGGTCTGTTTGCAGAGTTTGGGTGGGTGGCAAGGATGTAGGAACAAAGGTTCACTGGTACCTCATGCAAGTTCGGTAGTAAGAGGATCGCCCAACACCCTAGCGCCCGCGGTTTTGAGTTTTAGGATGTGGGTGGAGATTGCAGACGTTCCCGGAAGCGCAGGGCCCAAGGGGTCGGGTGAAACCAAGGCAGTTTGCCTTGGTTCCCGTTGATGGAATTTCCGCTCTTCCCTGGGGCTGCTTGGGGCTGCGGAGACGCAAGGATCACACACACACCTGTCGGGAGATTGCAGACATTCCCGGAAGCGCAGGGGCCCAAGGGGTCCGGGTGAAATCCAAGGCAGTTCGCCTTGGTTCCAGTTGATGGAGTTTCCGCTCTTCCCTGGGGCTGCTTGGGACTGCGGAGACACAAGGGATCACACACACACCTGTGGGGGAGATTGCAGACGTTCCC